>OOFG01111093.1:0-10032 GCA_900323295.1 Molva molva
TGTGTGTAGTGTGTGCGTGTAGTGTGTGTTTGTGTGGGGAAGGTGTGTGTAGTGTGTGTGTGTGTAGTGTGTGTTTGTGCGGGGAAGGTGTGTGTAGTGTGTGTTTGTGCGGGGAAGGTGTGTGTAGTGTGTGCGTGTAGTGTGTGTTTGTGTGGGGAAGGTGTGTGTAGTGTGTGTTTGTGCGTTGTTGGAAGGTCAATCCAAAAACAATACAGTGACCTCTAAAGTATGACATGTACCGAAAAGAAAAACGTATAAAGTTTAGATTTGACAACACTAGTCACATTTATTTAAGAGTGGCGTTGTGTTTTAATTATGTGTCACATTGTATATATAATTTGGCAGATACATCTTACGGCTATATTACAGCACTATTAAAAAGCAATAATATCCCAAATTGATCTTTATAAATGTATGCCTATATGTATTTTAGTAAAAAAAAACAACGAATGTTTTACGTTTGAGACCAATATTATGAAAACCAAGCATTAATTTATGTAACTAAATAAAATAAAGTATTTGGTTCATTTATATCAGGTGGCGTTCTTTACCACATTGTCTCCATAACTCATCAAGCAGTGCCTCGTGCTGACGGCTTAAAGTAATTGTGTGCACAGATTGCACGACCGAGGCAGAACACTAACTGATAGTAGCGCTGCGGTTTGGTCGGCAAAATAAACATGTCTGTCGTATCTCTCCGCGCAATATCATGCACGGCAGTAAATATAATTTTTTTTGTGCAAATATCTTCTACGAAGAACTGCGGCGTTAGACCGGATAATGAAGATAACCTCCAATATTTACGCTCAGCCTCTGGGGCGCGAAGGCGGCTAAGTGGATCGCGGTGCTGGATTTCAGGAAACTTGAGACTTAGCGGGGTGCCTGGATCTCACATTTCATAACAAAGCAACATGCTCTTGGGTCCCAGCATCAAGTCTGCTGTCTGTCTAGGGGCCGAGTGGCTTTGTCGCTGTCAGAGGTGGGTCGAACCATGTATGTGTGAGCGAGAGCCAGCGGTGTTTTGACTTGTCGTCTATTGCTGACTTCTTTTTGGTCAAGAAATGAATCCTCTAGTTTCTAGTAGGACTCGTTGTCGCTACCAAATATAGAAACACTACAACTATGGTCATGGAGGCGTAAATATACAATGCAATGTTGTTTTGGGCTGAATGATGACATTTATAGATTAGTAAACGGTTGTCGTGTTTTTGAATCGCAACTTCAGTGGTTTTCTACATTTGAGAAGCGGCTTACCTTTTGCTCTGAGTACCGGAGGGGGTCCTGTCCCTCTGCCTCCGGTTCTTGAACCAGTTGCTGACTTGTGTGAGTGAGAGCCCAGTCACTTTGGCCAAGTTTTTCTTCTCGTCTGGCGTTGGGTACCTGTTGCTTTTGTAACACTCTTTCAATGCATTGCGCGACTTTTCTTTGAAACAATACACGGTTTCCTCTCCGTCCCAAATTGTTTTTGGTAGGGGGAATTTTTTCCTAAGACGATACTTGTCCACAGCACCTAAGCTTCGACCCCGCGACCTCTCCGCTTCCTTATAACGCGCTCGCAAGTAAAGGTCCTGCAGGAACCCATGGTTACTCGGGTGGAAATCATAGCTCTCAAGAATTGCGTATAATTCTTTGAATTCTTCCCGGTGGAAGGCGACTAAAGCCTGGGCCTTCAAAAGGGTCTCGTTGCCACGTAGCAGCTCAGCCGAAGGAGGTATGGTGGATAGGAATCTATACAGGCGGTCCACATTACCCGCCTGCAAAAGGGCTTCGCACAGACATGCAACTTGATCAGTGGAAAAGCTAAGGGCTGAGTTTTGGAAAGTTTTGAGTAATTGTTCGGAAACTTCGTCCGGATCGCTGTCTTCTTTTTGTTCTAAGGCCTCCACTGCTGTAGTCTTCTCTTGGCTGTTCTCGGATTGTTTTGCAGACTCCAAAGACAAGGAAGCCATTTTTTGCTTTAACTTTTTCTAGTTCCTCCTCCCTCCCTCTCGCTCCCTCTCTTCATTCTCAGATCGTCGACGAAATGATGGATGTTTGTAAGAATTCGCCACGCCCATACCGTCACTGTGTTGACCCATATCTGTAACTGGAAGCAATCATTTATTTAGATACACCCATCCTAAACGACGACCTATCTATATATTTATATATACATATATATATATATATTGTTATTATTTTATATATATGTATGTATTATTTTATATATATATCTCGTTTAGGAATGGATAAATACAGTGAAGTAAAAGGTAAATAATTTGGAGTACTACTTGAGTAAAAGTGCTTTCCAACCTTTACCAGCTCAGAAGGGGAAAGGAGAAAACGGATACAATATGACAAGAGGACCGATCAAATGCATATATTTTTTTTATTTATTAGAAATTGCCTTGTATAAAATATTCCTATTTTGATTGACTATATAATTTCAGAAGATGCAGATAATGCACCTGACACCCTTAAAGAAACACACATTCATACTTGCTCACATGCAGTATTTAGACTAATGATTATGTTCAATTGTTGATGGTCGATAAACAATAGCCTCATAAGTACAATCAGTAAAATAGCATGCATGTATGTTGGATGTTAAATCCAAATGTGCCTCAAATGAAAGTACGTCAAATCCAAATCTATTGTGTACACATCAAGTATGAAGTGTATATATATATGCCTATATATATATATATATATTCTTATAAAATAGCATTGGCAACTCAGCCTGCAGCGACACTATGCGGTCGTTTCCCATATCGTTGCTAGCCAATACGTGCTATTTGCCAACATGCCTATTTGTTAACGGTCCTGTCTGTCAAGTGCTAAGTGGGTGTGTCAGGGTGGTTTCTTTGTCATGACGCGTTGTCATTGGTCGTCTGTGTGACTTGTTGTTCCCTGGTTGTTCCCACTTGACCAAAGTCACGTGGTGGGAGGGAGGAACCTTCCAGAACAAGCGTTGCGATATCTCGAGCCGTCGGGGTCAACATCATCACCACAGCTCGTGCTCGTGAATCGTATTAGTACCGATCTGATAGAAGATACAGCGATTGAGTTTGCCACGGAGTCTGGTTGCTAGTTGTATTTCTCCTAATTTATTTTCCAACACCGAAGGGAATATCTGTAAGTAACTATTGTAGGCATGCTGATTATCTAGTGTTGCTAGCCCACTGTAGCCGACGTTTCTCTGGTAACGACAGTATGCTAACTAGCTCGTGTTGCTAACCCACTGTATTCACCGTTACTCTGGTAACAACAGCTAGCTTGTGGGATATGCTTGAGTCTCGCTCCGCCCATGTGTTAGTGGTACCGCTGTACACCATTCGTAGAAGTCAACGACTCTTCACACTTTTTTATGCCAACTGCGACATGACATGCGTCCCACACTGTTAAATTTGTGTCCTCATTCAATCGGTTCCTGCAGAAACATGGACGGGGGATTGACAGTCATCACCAACCCCACCGTGGCGGTGCGGTTGACCAGCACCATCAGCTCCTTCGAAGTGAACAAAAAATTCAACAGAGGCATCAGCATCGCCGAGTTTAAGGTGCGGTGGTTGTAAGGCGTGTTCATCAAGAGTCTGACTAAGTCCCCATCCGGGTTTTGATGTGTCGTACTGTGATCTGGTTTAAAACCCATTTAGTCCTCTGCTCATGAATTCAGGGCAAATTGGAGCTGGTGGTCGGGACGCCCGTGTCCTGCATGGACCTGGAGCTCTTCAGCACCACTGACCAGTTCCTGGTGAAAATGGATGACAACGACGCGCTGCTCGGCTCCTACCCTGTAGATGACGACTGCCGCATCCACGTATGTAGATGTTGGTGTTGGGACCGTTCCAAAGTATAGGGTGTGGAGGGAGCGATGCTACACTCTTCTGGTCTGCCACGATTGGCTGAGTGGGGAAACTGCTTTGCCTCCACTAATCTAGAGAACACCCTGGTCAAGTCACGATTTAACCATGCATTACGCTTGATACACTTTTTATACACTCGCAAATTTCCGGTCTGGGATCAATAAAGTGTTAGCTTCGATTATTTTTTAAACGCCGCTTATTTCTGTTTGATGTTTAGTCATTTGCTTCTGTTTGATTCTTTAGTAATTTGCTTCTCTGTTTAGTTATTTGCATATCACTCAGGGTTTCATTCTAGCCTCCAGTAGGAAATTTGACACTACAAACTAGGGCTGCAGCTATCGATTATTTTAGTAATTGAGTATTCTAATAATTATTCCATCGATTCATCGAGTAATCGTATAAGAAATACTTTTGCTAAAGAGCAATAGTAAATATACAAGGGGTATTTTATGACAATAATAACATGAATGAAGCTCAGGCTTTCACAAATTGACTGCAGCATTTTATTTTCTGTAGTTATTTTCTTGAGCAAAACTTTACATATAGCGTAAATTAACGTACATTTTTTACTAGCCTTCATCTCAACTAGCAATCATATTGATTTACGTTAAATGCTAACGTTAACTGGATGCTTTCTGCTGAGATGCTGAAGCATTGACGTCGTGCTGTTGTGGTAAGCTAGTTTGGCTTTACAATAAACACACTGTACAGAGTTTTCGTTCCTTATTAGGGTGAAATAATCCCATACTTTTGACACTTTCTGTCATTTTCTCTGGCTTGTCTCTTCTCTTCTCGCTATTTTCTCTCTCTTCCTCCATTTTGCAATCCGCGCCATCAAATCACGTCGTCTTCACGTCCACAGCGTAAGCGCGTTGTGCGACAGTAATAATCATCCGTGCGAAACACAGTGCGCTGTATATAGTTATATGGATTAAACGAAGCTTCGATGCAAAGAATTTGCATCGATAATTTTTTGTAATCGAGTAACTCGAGTTACTCGAGGAATCGTTTCAGCCCTAGTTGATACTGGGCTGTACTGGTTCTGTTGTTCAAACATGAAGAAGAAATGAAACAAACAAGGCGTTCCTGGCAGGAAAGTGTAGAGTACTCGAGTGGTATGGGTGTTTGACTCCAAGCCAAAAGGTTCCACAATCTACCTGTAGGCATCCTTGAGCAAGATTGCCTAACCCCTTACCTGCTCCTTCACGGCATTTATCTGAATTCACTGTAAGTCACTCTGGATAAAAGCACCTGCTAAATGATGCCGCATCCCCCTACCTTTTCCTTAATGACATTGGTCTGAATTCACCTTAACTCACTTTGGATAAAAGCGTGTGTTCAATGAGACAGTTTGAAAGCCACTGTTCTATAGCACTGAAGCAAGCCTGTGTGAGCGAGCGGTTAGGCTTGCCTAGCTCCTCTCTATACTGAAGCAAGTCATCGTTCTCGCCTTGTACAAAACCACTCTCACCTCACGTTTTCTCACTAGGGTACCAACACGCAGAGCAGAAATGCAAAGTGTATGCACGCTAGAGTTTTGAAGTACGTGGGTGTGAAAAACACCGAAACTTATTATTCAGCATGAGGTTTGGTGTTGATGAAAAATGTCAGCCCCCCTCCCCAAATGTCATCTTCACTTTTTACCCACAGTAACATGAAATCTAAAATATTAAGAAGGCAAACTTTGGGAAGCGATCTGTCAATGACATCCATCATAACACCTCTTGTGCTTTTACACGGTAACCCCTCCCAGCTGGTGCACAGGGGAGTGTAAAACAAGTGCTTTGTTCAGATTGGAAGGCATCTTTCTTCTGTCTGTTAATTCCTTTGGTCTGTCTTTCAGTCAGCATGTCTAACATGCTTTTCCTGTTGGCGTCCTGTTGTCTTTTACTCTCTGTACCTCTCTCTCTTAGTTCAAAAGAGCTTCAGTAGCTGGGAAACAATTATAACCACATAAGAACAGAAATGTGCATTGTCCCACTTATCTCTCTTTCCATCTCCGTCTCGCTCCATTTGTTTCTCTCCTTCTCTTTCCTTCTAGAGAAAGGAAGAAAAAATATCTTGGGTTGCCTTTTATTCTTTCTCTTTCTTTATTTAGTTATTTGCGGGATGAATGAATAACGTCATTGTTTGACTTTATGTTAGCTCTATAGCAAATCCTCCGAATTTGAGTTAATGAAAGACCTTTGAAATTCTCTCTCTCACTCTGTCTCTCTCTCACTCTGTGTCTCTCTCTCTCTGCTGTGTATATCCTATCTCTCTCTCTCTATCGGGCCTGCTATGTATAGCCTATCTCTTTCTCTCTCTTTCTGTTAACCTATGTCTCTCCCTCAGACTTGCTGTGTACAACCCATGTCTCTGTCTCTCTCTTCCTCTCTGTATAACCTATGTCTCTCTCCCTCAGGGCTGCTGTGCATAACGTGTACAGACATGGCGGTGATGGCTGGGAACAGTGCAGAGACGTGCTACAGTAAATACGGATCCATCTCCTTAAAGGCCAGATACTGCCATGAGATGGTGAGCTTGAGAGATTCACTCATTCACACACACACACCAGGGTCCATTCATTCGTTCACACAAAGAATGACGTCACTCACTCACATACCCAACCACGCATGTTATCCTTCACCCACTCATTCAATCTCTCCATCCTTCACTCTTTGTGCTCACCCATTACTCTCGTTATCTTTGACTCAGCCTCTCACTCATTCACGTTATCCTTCACTGACCAAGGTGTGGTGTACAATTCCAGTTAGGGAAAGTAAAAGCCATTATTTCACTCATTCACTCCTCAGTGCACTGCACTCCAGAGTTTTTAAAGACCGCAATCGGAAGGTTGATTCCAAACCCTGGCATGGACTTTGTGAATTTTCTCTGGTCTTCATGACATCATGTGGCATGACTCCTAACCTGTGATTGGCTGGTGTGTTGGCCTACGCAGGCACTACGCATCATCCTGCATAGCGTGGATCAGCGCGCTGCTGTGTACCAGCGCTACGTCAGGCCGCTCATCTCCATCAGCGTGGACTTCTACATCCGGGTCTTCCTGCAAGTCCACACGGGCCAGGCCATGGTCAAGAACTCTGCTAGGTACACGCACATGCAGACACACGCATGCATGCATGCGCGTGCGCGCGCGCGCGCGCACGCACGCACACACACTCACACTCACACTCACACTCACACACACACACACACAGTCTCATCTCACCCACACAAACTAGAGACTTTCCCCCACACGGTCACACTCTCTCTCACATCTCACACAAACACTCTCATGCACAGTGCACACACAGATGTTTTGTAGCTTAAAATCCTTTTTTTTGTTTTTTAGGAGCACTTCGTTGGACCTTTGCAACACATTCAAATTGACACGAGAAAGTGACAGACACACGCGTTTTACACACTATATGAATGCAAAAGCAACTATAATCGAAAGAGAAAAGGTGCCGATAAATTCATGAAATCACGTCACCATTTAAACGACCCGGGTCTGAACGCCACCTGCCTTGCCGAGTACTACTACAGTACTGTAGAAGTTTAGTGTGTGGTACCATAGTATGTGTCTTCTGTGTGTTGCAGTAAACAGGCTCTGGTCTACAACTGTGTGGGCTGCGGCTCCTTCCACCTGCAGAGGATGGGCAAGAAGACCCCCAATGGAAAGCAGTAAGTCATTAAGTCTCGGTGCACTTAAAGGGTAAGTCAACCCATGTTTTAGCAGAGGAATATCCACCTACGAGCTTCAGAAAAGGGATCTGAGCAAAACCCACGTCACACTCGCCGGAGCCAGCGTGGGCAGCCAATAGAAAAACGACCACTCTGGGGCGTTCACACAGGCTCTCGAACCTGGTGATTTCGACGGGGGACAATATAGTCGAGGATATGTGCGAGGATCGTTGAATGACACGCGTCGCAGTGAGATGAGATGCGATTATTGACGTGGTATTGTTAAACCAAGTCCAGTGCAGGCAGCGGTGTATTGGGGGCATGTGGGAAAAGTTTGACTAGTCTGGCTGAATACCCTGCTGTCATCGAAGCCCTATTAACTTTGCCCTCTTGACTTTGGCCGCAAACCTGCCATTTATTCCACGTGTCCATGGTTTCTGGATTTCTGATTTTCAAGTATTTCATCAGGGGTTATCCAAAGATTGAGAACAATCTAAGCGTTCAATCCATACTGAAGCAACTGAGAAGCTTTAAGTGCTGCAACCAGCCTGTAGAGCAGCCCTTCTCAAGCTGTTTTAATCCAGGGCCCGGTACTGCTTGACTCTCAGCCTCTGGGGCCCACTGAGAACTACATAATTAAGCCAGAATATATACAGAACTTTAATTGGCAAATTAATATTAACATAAAAATGGAGTGGGTGGTTGGTTCAATCAATGTTCAGAGTGATGTGATTTGTTGACTGCAAATTCTGTGGTCCGATGGGTCAATGACACTCCCAGTCAATGACTGGCATGCGGCCCAGTAGCCACTGCTCCAGGCCCCGGTGCAGGGCCCCTACCCATGGTTGAGGAACGCTGCTGTAGAGTGTAGGAAAGCTAACTGCTAAATGCTAACCCTTATCAGCAAGTGTTTCAATAGAGGAATCTCAAGGTACAGTCTGAAATATTGAATGGGAGTTTAGATACATGTCCTTAAGGAGCGGGTCGGGGGGTTAAGGCCCCTTACCCATCGATGCTTACAGGTTAGGTTGTAGTGCAGGCAATGGGGGGGATCAAACCCAGTACCTTTTTTGAGGGAGAATCACCCCTAGGCACTAAACGGGGCAGGGGTGGGAGATGGGTTTATTTCTCCTGTTCAGCTCAAGAGGTTAGACATGGGCCCGTGGAACCCAGTGAGTTTGGTTCCATGCCGAGGAAGTGTGCCAGGATAAAGTCCTGGCACAGACGCAAAAGACATCTAGTTCCCCTTCTAGGGTTACAGCTGAACGCCAACACTGCCAAGAGCTGTGCGATTCGTCACGCATGTTAGCGATGTCAAGTGATTGCACCCCAGGGTGCACAGTGCGAGGGTTGAGCCACTGAATGGCGCAACTGTTTTAAAACGGACGTCTTAATAGTGTGGTCATATGAAGGCTTTGGTGGGTTCACATGAAGGCCAAGGACGATAGCATGCAACGCCTGGAGTCGTTCTCCATCCATCCATACGTACGTGGCGCTCAAGCGGCGATAATCGCTTAGCCGTAAACGCCATTTTTAGAGTCCTGGTCACTGCACGTTGTTGTTGTTGAAACGCAACCACTGTGTTGGGTGTCAGCTCCGTGGATGGGGTTGACTGATGAGCTGTGTTCCAACCCCCAACCTCCTTACTTCTGTAGCATCTACTGGTTAGGGTGTTCTGGGTTTCAACCCCACTGTACGCACGTCTAATTGCAACTTAAAGTCGCAATGTTTAAGATTAAGCCCCTCCCGGTTAGTAGGGGGGAAACTCTCAGAATTCAATAAACTCAATAACAATGTTCTGGCCACTCTAACCGGCTGTGCAACTGTGTGACGTGAGCTAGCGTAGCTCGGCCGGCTGGGTGGCGTGAGTGGGATAGTAAGATTCAGTTATAGGATGTGATTTTTATTGATTTTATTTTTTTTCAATTATTTAAATCACTATCGATCAGCATTGACTACAGATATGTGCAGGTTGTTTTACGCTACGAGACGGTTCAAATGTCACACATTGCAACTTTAATGACGTTGAGGACATTTCACTGTATGGTGCTATGGACAAAAAAACGGCTGCTAAATAAATAGTAATCTCACATTTGTTTTGTTGTGCCACACATATGTTGGTGCTCGAATTATCTTAATCATTATTTTTGCTATTGGGGAGTCATTGTTCTAGGATTCGTCTCTCTTCAGCGTGTGTGCATTTTAAAGCTCTACCTGTTCTGTGTGTTGCAGCATGAAGTATTCGGCGGCTACAGGACCCCCTGTTGGTACCCAGTGTGAACACTGTGGACAGAGACATCAGGTGACACCAATAAACACAACCAAACCAATACCAGGTCACCAGGTTTCATTACACACGCATTCAATCACGCCATTGTCCGTTTTTTTAATTCACCCTTTTTTTCTTCCAAATATAAATGGAATATAACGCATGAAGTTAAAATCCTTGCATTGATTTTTAACTCAAATTCAACACACACACACACACCCACACCCACACACACACACACACACCACGACA
>OOFG01111100.1:0-17999 GCA_900323295.1 Molva molva
CAGTGCAGGCCAAAGTTTGGTATCGTGTCACTGTGTACTAATAAACAACCCACATAAACCTGAAGAAGCATCCAAATGTGGAAACCAATAATGTCAGACATGGAGCACTAGTGCCTCAGACTTGTGCTCTCTGTAAACAGACCCTAGATGTTAGTGTTTGGTATAAACACCCACAGTTCACATGTATCACCAAGCTAGTAACAAAAAAATGTAATGTACATTCTCTCTTCAGGAATCCATTTCTTACTGTTCATGTTGATACAACCCCTTCTGACTTATATTTTAAGACTGGATTCTGGGAAGATTGAAAAACTTGAGCAAAGCAAACACAACAAAATGATTATACAGTTTTACAGATGATGTAAAGTAGTTTATGGCAAACTGGCCCTCTTGCATAGGATGTATCTTGGGACAGATAGTATGGGATGCATAGTATCATAGCCTATAGGAAGCTTGCGCAAATCCAATGTTGTTGGGGCACAGTAAAGGGTCATGGTGCCAGCATGCAATCAGAGATGTGGGTGTTCTAAGCTTCCAAGAGTCGTGGAGAGGGCTGAATACACTCTGGATTAAACACAAATTGCAACTATATGTAGTCGGTGGCAAAGTATCATATATTTCTGGGAAAGTGTGCTCTGGTTGAACAGATTGATATGACGTAACCACTATCCTGGGTTACCATCGGAAGCAAACGCTAGTCGCCTGCTGTTAAGTCCTTCCTTGGATGCTGTTCCCTCCCTGTTGCTTAGTCAATGGGTACAATAACTCAATGAAGTGTTGTGAAACACTTACACCATTCAGAGATACTCACTCAGTATTTCATTTTGATTTGCTACGATTTGTATGTGGTAAACTAATAAACCATATTTTTATTGTTTGTTTACTATAACAAAGTCATAATGTAGATTAACATTTTTGTACCTGTGAGTCATGTTGCAAAATATACAGCAATGCTGTATGATGTGATTCAAGTTTCCTTGGCAAAAACTGGATTCTGGTTGTAGTTCCAACTTCTGCATTATATTTAAATTGAATGATAAGCCAACAGCTTTTCACTGTACATGCTTCTCATACCAGAATTGGTAGATAGATGAATGGATAAGTTCTTTAATTAAGGTGTAACATCAGCACAAAAGCAAATAATAACATAACAATATGAATTTAAAATAGACTAAGATAGAATAAGATCTGTATCAAAAGTACAGGAAAAATAAACATCTGTATCATATAAAATATGCATCCGTTTCAAAAACAAGTATGTGACAATATGTACATGAAGAACATCCCCCAGTCTGACTCCTGCGATCTCGAGCCCAGCCAGCCAAATGAAGTCTCACTGCAGCAGCAGGAAATGTATCCTATAGCGCTGTAGTATTGGATGAGTCTGTTGCTGAAGGAGCTTCTCTGCTCTGCCACAGAATCAAAGATGATGAGGGGAATGATCCATAGCCGGCATGATGTTTCCCACATCAATGGTAACCTTTTCGGACTGAGGCTGATGTTAAAGAGGAACTGGAATGCCCCACACAGGTTTTCTGTGCAGCCTTTGCCTCACACGATCAGGGGCCTGCAGAAAATCCTTGCACAGAGTTTAGCTCATGGATATGGTAAAAGAGGTTGATACAAGCTGCTATTCATTTTGAGGAAGCTGCTCATGAAGCTCAACATGTTGGCAGATGCTAAGTTCCCTGTCCCCAGGGCCGCATCATGGATGCATTGGGGGAGAGGGTAAGCATTAGTAGTTTGCCCAACACGACCATGCACGTTATTACACCAAGCTGTAGCATGCATATTAGTCGGTGAGGTTAATGCGTCACCAACAACAGCTCAAAGGGCACGATAAACAATGGTACTGGCTAGGGTTGAAATTGGGAACCAGGTTCGACCATGTTCATTTTTGCCATAGCCAGGAGGAGCGAGTGTAGGGGTTGGGTTAGCTGTCGCTGTCTCTGGATTTGGTGTCTGAGGGCATGAAGAGAAGAGGAAATGGTGGGGCTGTGGGGAGGAGAGAAGGTATGGATGAGGTTAGAGGGGCAGGTGGGTGAGGGACAGCGTGGGGAAGGGAGATGGTAGCTGAGGGTTGTGAATGGGTCTAAACAAAGCAGGTGGATGGATGGGGGCTGGTCTGGTAGCTGAGCTGGGTTGTAAAACACCTTAAGGCGGTTCAGCAAATCAATTCAGTCCAAGAGCATAACAGATTTTAAGACACTAACTTAATCCTTGTCTGGCATCATTTGTCCTGTAAACACCTTAAAGGCTTTGATTTCAGTGAATACATTTCATGCTCCAAATGGTCAGAGATTCCATGATCCACCCTAAAACAGCTGATGTACCAAATAAACAAACAAGAGAACGTTCGGTATTAACACATTATTAACCTATGATGGCTAACCTCCCCTTTTGAGACGTATTTTATGTTGGATCAAATGAGGGATCTAAACATCTTGCAATACCCAACCTCAAAAGAGCAGCAACAGACAAATATCAAACTAATTGGTGCATGTAAAGATGCGCCCTGTCCTGTTGTGTGCAGTCGGTCCGGCATCTTCTATGTTGCAAATCAACACAATAATAGACTAAGACCAGTCGAAACCATCGCGTATCGATCTTTAAAATGTTATGGTTGGCTGTAGTGCGTCTGTCACTTCTTCAACTGTCCTCAATTCCTTTTGAATATGTTCTCACAAGCCTGCACCTCTACATGACCATGGACACTAATGTTCTATTTTCTAACAATTACATTTTACCTAAACTGATGCTAACTGCTTGTAAGGCTACGACCCTCCATTATGCTACCAATTGCACTCTTAACCATCCCTGTAATTAGGGATCCCTCTTTCTGTGTTCCTTCTCAAGGTATCTTCCTTAAAAATTAAGGGAGTTTTCCATGCTCTTTGGGGGGCTAGGCTTAGGTGTGTGTCATCAAATGTGGCATGAAAAACCCTTCAAATGCAATTGACATGGAGTTGTCATGTAAATCAGTCTTTCAATCCTAATCATCCCCGCCCCATGTCACACCTGAAGTACTGGTTCAACTTGTTGGCACTTTCTAGACATCCAGCTCCTTCTCTACTTGTAGCTGGTGTTGTCCTCACAGCCCTCCACCCCTCTCTGGCATGCCCCGCAGGTTGTCCTCAATCTCTCTAATTTCAAAATCGTAATTTCAAAATGGTTGTGTGATTGTGATACAAAAATAAATCAATATATTTAATGTAGATTGCCTAGTGATAGGGTATCATCTAGATTAGGGGTTTTCAAAGTGTGAGACTGTGGGCCTCCCTTTAGAGAACACAAAGTCACTGAAGCTCCCCCTTTATATCCATTATAGTTTACAGCGCATATACAAGATTATACAATGTCATATTTTGAGGTATACATGATGGTTTGAGTTTATCAAATTAAAGTGTTCCTTAAAGACCGGTAATAATCCATAACATACATGAATTGCAATTCACCCATCATACAATTGAATTGTGTTTAATTGTTTCACAGAGAGAATAACTAATTGTATTCATCATTGTTTACATTTCTGCTTTTCTCTCACGCTCCCCCTGAAGTTCGTTTGGGTGTGCCTCAGACTTCCTCTGATCTAGAACGATCTCTCACGGTAGCGTATTCCAGTGTGCTCAGCTCATGAGTCAACTGTAATCAAGCAATATTATACAAAGGTGGCGTCATACAGAAATGGATCTGAAACATTGCCGGGCCGAAACCTAACCCAATTATATTAATAAACATGATTAATGATTCCAAAGCAATGTTAACTGGTACACCACAGCCGCTACACCTCTGCCTGTGCTTGCGCATGTCAAGCGATTCCTTGTAAACTGCCCGTATGTCTAAACAGGCTGGGATGGTTATGAGCTTGTTGGGCCCTTTGTGTAAACGGATGAGTTTTTGAATGTAGATACAATCTACATTGGAAAACGGTTGTAGAATTCACATATAACCTGCTTGTAAAGAAGTCACCTGCTCTGTTTGAGCTTCTCTTTCAGTTTCTTCATTTCCTCCTTGTCACAAGACCTGAAGGCTCTCTTCTTGTGGTTGAGGAAGGCTTTTATAGGTCACTGGTCATCCAAGGCATATTGTCTGAGAAAGCCTGACGGGTATGGTGTTCTCCACACAGAGGCTCATGTAGTGTGAGAGACCGTCCCCTTCCCATGAGGCAGACAGAGCGACCTCTCTGTTGGTGTCAGATCTGCCAAGGAGAGGGAGCGCCATGGATATGTAAGCATGGCACATCTTAGCATTAGCATATCGCAAGTGCAGTGGTTTGCTGTCCCTAGTGTGACAGAACAGACTGGGAGAATAATAATAATAATACATCAAACGTAGATTGCGCTTTTCAAAGTTCTCAAAGATGCTTTACATACATAAGAATAAAAACAAGCAGTAAACTTTAATAATACATAAAAGATAAGTAGGAATTAAAATATGGGAGAGGAGGGGGGGTTAACTGGGGCAGGCTAGTCTGAAGAGGTGGGTTTTGAGGGACTTTTTAAATGAAGACAGTGTGGGGGCAGTTTTGATGTGAATTGGCAATAAGTTTCACAGAGTGGGGGCAGTGACTGAAAACGCCCTGTCACCCCAGGTTCGGCGCTTGGTCCTGGGGATGTGCAGGAGGTTGGCATCAGCAGACCTGAGGCATCGGGAGGGGGTGTGGTGGTGGAGTAGGTCGTAGAGGTAGGATGGAGCCAGGTTGTTGAGCACCTTGTAGGTGGTGAGTAGAATCTTGAAGTTTATCCTGTGTTTAACCGGGAGCCAGTGGAGGTCATGGCGGACTGATGTGTTCACTTGAGTGGGTACTGGTAAGCAGGTGGGCGACAGAGTTTTGTGCGTACAGGTGGGCGACAGAGTTTGTTAAGGACTTTGTTTGTGGTACCATGCTGTTGCAGTAGTCAAGCCTGGATGTTACAAATGCAAAGGCCATTTAATGCTTCTGCCAAACCCCCAAATGCTTCCTGATCAACTCCTCAAGTACAGTGAGAGACAGAGGTCTGGCAGGGAGGGGGATGGGAACAGGATGAAGGTGAATCCACATAAATTGTTCGATCAACTCCTCAAGAGTAGTGGGGGGATGGAGACAGATGTATGGAGGGGGAAAAAAATAGGATGAAGGCAAAAGGTATTTACTGTCTGATCAACTAACAATGGGGGTCAAAGACAGGCATCTGGCAGGGAGGGGGATGAGGGCAGGGCGCAGATGTCCTCATATTAATTCTTTGATCAGTCAATAGTGCGGAATACAAAACAATAACTTTAAATATGCAAATTAGACATTTACTAAATATGGCTCTTACACTTCCAGCCCCTAATTGGCTAGGCGGGATGCATACCAATTACAAATGTAAATATTTACATAGAGCCGTATACATTTCAACAAGATTAACTAATCAACTTACATGTTTTCAGAGAAACCCTTCACACTGCCTCTTGTAGCAGAGCTTTGTGATTGGTCTCTCAAGAGTGCTGGTCTTAGTCTGCACACTGACACGGCACACAACTCTGTTAGCGTCTTGCATGGGTATTCTTGAGTATTCTTCCCATCATCCAGGAATTCCTAGGCGCGGAGTCATCCACAATCAAAACGATGTCTCCGGGTTGGAAATTCCTTCTTACTGTTGACCATTTCTTCCGTTCTTGAAGGAGAGGTAAGTACTCACGGGTCCATCTCGACCAGAACAGGTCAGCAATGTATTGAATTTGTGTCCATCTTCGTCGTGCATATAGATCTTCTCTCTTGAAATACCTGGAGGCACACTTGGTTGTGTCTTCAGCAACAACAGGTGATTTGGAGTAAGTGCCACAAGATCATTTGGGTCATACGAGGTCTTGGTGATGGGATGATCGTTGATGATGGACTTGACTTCGCACAGAACGGTCTGAAGGCCTTCATCATCCATGGTCTGTTGCTTGAGCACTGAACTAGTATTTTCCTCACAGTGCAGATTTGCCCTTCCCATACCCCTCCATGGTGGGAAACAGCTGGTGGATTGAATGTCCACTTGATTCCCTTTTGCATCATCACATCCTGCATCTTGAACTGGAATATGTCTGATTCAGTGCACCACTGGATGCCAAGAGTTCTCTCCATAGGAAGTTGGTTGTGGCTCAAGTCTAGATCTTTGACTTCAGTGGCTCTTTCTTCTGGGATCAATGACAGGACAACTCTGCTGTTGCTGACCCACTTAGTCAGGCAGGAACCTCCACTGGAAAAACTCTGAGGTCCCTTGCCATAGCAACAGCATGGTCTTCTGAGGACAACGACTTCAAGCAGTCGTCAACATAGAAGTTTCTGAGAACTGTGTCCACCACCTCTGGTGTTGTCTTGCTTCTTCCTTCTTCAGCTGTTCTTCTCAGTGCATATGATGCACAACTGGGAGACGATGTGGCTCCAAACAGGTGCACGGCCATTCTGTATTCTTCTATGGGTTGACTCAGGTCACCATCCGGCCACCATAAGAAAAGCAGTAGATCAGCATCCTTTTCTGGAACCCTGACCTGATAAAACATTGACTCAATGTCCACCATCATAGCCACAGGCTCCTCTCTAAACCTCGTCAAGACGCCAATGAGGATGTTAGTGAAATCCCTGGAATATTGCAGTGCAGCCAAAGACTACTCTAATCTTTTTTTTCTTCTGATGGTAAACCCCATGGTGAGGTATGTACCACACGTCCATCTTCTCCGCTAAGCTGCTCGTTGGAGACTTTCACAGCATAGCCTTTGTCTATTATTCCTGTCATGAAACTCTTGTAGTCCTCATGAAGGTCTGGGTTCTTGCTGAGCTTTCTCTTGAGACCGACGGCGCGCTGCTCAGCTACACAGCGGTTGTTTGGCATATTGGCAGTCTCGCTTTTCACTGGCAAGCCAATACAGTAGTGCCCATCAACGAGCTCAGCAGACTTAGTGACTGACCGCATGAACTGGTGATCTTCTTGGGACATCTCTGTTCTGTCTTCACAGCTGTGTTCTGGGAAGTCTGTATTGTACTGCTGTACCAACATTTCTTCGATGTTCGCTATAAAAATGCGGTTGGCTGTGTGGCTGCTCCGATCTCCATCTGCTGACTTGCTGCCATTGTCTCTTTTTAAAGGTCCGTTCACTACCCAACCAAGGGTGTTCTTAACTACGTAGGGTCCATCACCTTCACTGTTAATCACCGGCCATGGTTTCATAGCTTTAGGAGCGTTGATCCCGATCAACAGGCTGATCTCTGCTTTGAGCTGAGGGATCTGTAATTGCTTTAAGTAGGGCCACCACCTCACATCTTCTTGCCGGGGAATGTTTCCTTTCTTCACCGGAATGTCCATATGGGTGAAGACTTTGGGAGGTCTGGTCTCCAGTCCACACACTTCCAGGTCTGACAGGATGGAACTGGGGACCGGCTTCTCCTGGCCCATAGTTCGAAGAAGGATCTCCGTCTTTCAGCCTCTGATGTTCAGCTGCCTCATGGGTGCTTCAGTACAGAAGGTCGCTGAACTTCCTGGATCCATGAAGGCGTATGTCTTCACAGTCTTCTCACTTTTCTTGGACTTAATCCTCACAGGTACTATCGCAAGGATACATTCATCTCCGGCCCCAGTGCGTCCACAGGTCTCTTGCTCGAGTGACACAAGAGCACTTGAGATGCTATTCTCCTCAGTGTTGCGGTCCTCATTCTTCTTAGACTGAACACTGTCTTCTTTATCAAAATGTAAGATGCTTGGATGTCTCTGAGAACACTCCTGACATGTCATCCTCTTTTTGTAGTCTTTACTGACACTAAGTGTCCCTGAGTAAGACAACCAAAGCAGAGGCCTCTTGTCTTCAGAAACTCAATTCTGTCTTTAGCCTGCTGTTCTCTGATGTTCCTGCATACATCCAGCGTGTGATAATTCTGGCAGAACAAACAGGGTTTCTGGAAAGCATTTACAGATTTGGCTGAGCCACTCTTTTTACAAGGTGAGTCTTGTGCTTTTTCTTCTCCAGCGGGAGTTACAGTTGTGATGAAACTGCTTCCCTTTTGCTTGATGAACTTCAGGGTCTTAATATCTGTAGAGTTACCCTTTATTCTTCCTTCAGTAGCCGCGCTACTATCCTGTATATTTCCGAACAGTGGGTCACTTGCAATCTGTGCTTGTCTGTAAATAAAAGTCACCAAGTCTGTAAACCTGGCTCTTCTTCCGCGTCTTTCTTGAACATCAAAAGCTGTCCCCCTCGACTTCTCTGTTACCTTGTAAGGAAGTTTTGAGATAACAACTCTCATATTCGTGGGGTTGTCCATTTCATCCATAAACTCAATATCTTCCATGGTGTTTCGACATCCAATCGGGAAAAGGGCGTACGTGTTCAACGCTTTCCCGTCTTCACACTTAATCTGTGGCCGCTTCAGAGCTTTTTCTATGTAGGCATTGGCTATCTTCAGCTCGTCACCATAATGCCTCTGAAGTAGTGTCCTGGCTTCCTGATAGCCTCTGTCTGGAACCATATGTTCACAGCTGCAAACATGCTGTTGTGGCTCTCCACTGGTGAACTGTTCCAAATAGTACAACTTGTCCCTGCTGTTCTCAGCCTTGCTGTCTATGGCGTGATCGAAGGCTCTGATGAAGGACCTGTAGGTGAGTGGGTCACCCTGGAACACAGGCATGTCTCTTTTAGGGAGATAAGACAAGTTTTGCTGTGTGACGAGCATCTCTGTAATCCGATTCTGACGGTTTATCACTTCATGGCTGTCTCCCTCACTTCCTCCAAGCCTCTGAGAATCATCTTCATTGTCTGGTCTTTGTAAGACATTGGAATTCCCATCTTGCACTTGGCTAATATTCCTGGACGCGTCGAACGTGGCAAGACAATCTTCCTTTCATAAAGGTGTGCAAGGGGATGCTCCTCTGGCTCCTTATATGCTTTTGAGGCTCCTCTGGATCCTGTCTTTGATGTCTTCAAGCCACATGACTTGTAGTAGTCATTCATTCCATCCTGGGTGCCTTCACTCTTCAAGCACTTTTAACATAGCATTAGATTCTGCAATAGCTGTATCTAGCTCTAGCTGTTCTTTTTCAGCTTTCAGTTAAGCTTCTTCTAATTCAAGGGCTTGCTTCTCTCTGCACGTGCTAGCAGCCCTTCCCTTTCTGATTCTGCTTTTCTACGTGCAGAATAAGTAGTAGACTGAAGATTGCACTGAAACTTTAGAAGCACTATCGTCAGGCCAGATACCATCATCTTCCTCTTCACTGTCCTTGGTAGGTCTTTCTTTGATGCTTTTACGCACTGTTGTGATCCAATTCTCAGTTTAGAGGACAACATTTTGAAGAGATGCTGACTTGAGTTCAAACCAGTTGCTCTGATCAGCACTAACCTCTTCTTCAGATAAGAGAGCTATCACTTCTTCATTAAGGTCATTGAACTCTCCATACAGCTTTGAAAAGTCATGCAGAATTCTATCTTCAATTTTGTCCAAATTGCTGTCATCTTGTTTAAGAATTTCCACTTCATTCATTTTGTTAGTGAGCTGACCTAATTTTCCTCTCCTCGCTCCAATCAGTCTATGGAGTTTCTCCTCCATGGCTTTTCTTGTGGGCTTTGGTACCCTCTTACTCTTTTCTGTGGCTAAATCATCCGAGACATCTGCCATTTCGTTTTCTCAATGCAAACCGAATGCAATGTTTAAACTTCTGCACTGACAAAAACGAAGATTATTTAGCTCCCAGGTGCAATCCTTCTTACCTCTTTTTAATCAACATGAACTGTCACTGTAACTTATTTTATCTTGTAACTGGCGGATTTTCGCGTCGTTATTCATGCGTGAAATCACCGATCATTCCGCTCGTTCTTTCATAGGTATTTCCAGTGACGTTAGTCCTCCATTCGCCTAGCTTCTCATGGGCCGAGTTTTTTGAGAAAATGTAGCGTTGCCGTTCAAATTTTCTTTCACAACACTTGGTAAGCCTATGGAAGCAATGAGCTTGACCTCAAAAATGACATGTCTCGTGAATAAGTTTTACCTTTAACTTGTCAAAAAAGGAACAATACAAACAAAATCATGAAATCGAATAAGGGTAAAAAAACTGTGTTGCTCCGTAGGCTTCTAGCTCTTTTCTGCGCGCATGATGTCACTACTTCTGATGTAATAACTCTACAGAAACCTTATGGGTCCATACAAATACACAATCTTAATAATATAGAATACAAAACAATAACTTAAAATATGCAATTTACATATTTGATAAATATGGCTCTTAAAACCCTTTAAAATGCCTGAGAGAGATGAGTAATGGATGCGTGGGATGGCGGGTCTAGATGTCGCAATAACAGTGTGCATTGTCATGCATTATATTAGTAAACTATCCCTTATGTTACTTTTATGCACTACCTTCTATAGCAGTAGTTCTCAATGTGGGATCCCCGGACCCCCAGGGGTCCGCGGGCCATAGCGAGGGGGTCCGCGAAATACTGCTATAAATTATAAAATTGTGCTCTATCATTAGAAAATGCATATCTACAGATGGGTGCCATTTGTGCCAATACAACAAGCATAGTGGCCATTACTCCCACCCACGTTAACTTTGGGCCAATTTAAACTCTGATATGATTGTGACACATTAAGTGACACTTCAGTCAGGGCACAACAAACTGTTCCCGCTGCCGCTTAGCTTAGTTAAGGCAGCCAGCCAGCCAGCTAGCTAGCTGGTGACCATGGAGAAATATTTGAGTCGGACCACATCGTCAAGGGATGCTGAGCCTTAATCAGCTAAATTGAGGAAATATGACAACAGTTATATAGAGTTTGGTTTTATTGAAAACAGCGACGGGAGACCGACATGCGTGATGTGTCTCAAGGTGCTAGCGAACAAAGCCATGAAGCCAGCCAAGCTAAAGCGACATCTGATTACAAAGCTCCCGGAATATAAGGACAAAACAAAATACATTTTCAGTCGAAAGAGCGAGGAATACACCCACCAGAAAACACAAATGGTGAACCTGGCCACAACTTCAGAGAAAGCACAGAAGGCTTCTTATTTGGTGGCTCAACGGATTGCTAAAAGTAAGAGGACGGGACCTTCTGTTTTGCAAGGAGGTGCCTGGCAGGACAACGGGTGAGGAAATATTCAGACTCCTGGATGCTTTCATGGTGCGGCGGCGATGACAGGCTGAAAGAGTGGGGTTACTGCGCGGATAAAGGCGGTCAACCCGAAGGTTATGGCCATGCACTGTATACTGCATCGGCAGGCCCTCGCATGCAAAGGCATGGCACCGGACATTTCACTCTGTTTTGAACACAGCTGTGACTGCCGTTTATTAAAAGTCAAGGGCACTGCAGTCACGTTTGTTTGGACAACTTTGTAGGGAGATGGACGCTGGGCATGACGCGCTGCTATATCACTCTGAAGTGAGATGGCTCTCTCGTGGTAAAGTTTTGCAGCGGATGTTTGAGCTACGCGATGAGATGTCAGCGTTTATGAGAGAGGACAAAGCAGAGTTGCAGAGTTTTTTGTGTAGCCAAATTGGCATATCTTGCCGATGCATTCAACTTGCTCAACGGCCTCAATCTCTAGAGGCTATGCATCTATCCTGGCAGTCAGCGACAAAATCCCTGCCTTAATGAAGAAAACAGAGCTATGGAGAAGAAGGATACAAGACGGAATAACAGACATGTTCCCCCAACTGACGGAGTTTCTCCACACATACAACCTGTCTGTGGATATAGTGAGAGAGGTAGCCACCTCTCACCTCACTGCACTGAGCGAGCACTTCAGCTCATACTTTTCCGATGTAAACACCAATGCCTGGGACTGGGTGCGGGATCCCTTTGCCCGAGTTGCAGCAAGTGGCCTTACTGGTAAGGCAGAAGAGGAGCTGTTGGAATTATCCTGTGATAGAACATTGAAGGTCCGATTCCAGCAGGTGAGTCATGCAGACTTTTGGCCCTCCCTCTCACATGAGTATCCTGAACTCACTGCCGAGGCCATGCAAATATTGCTCCCCTTCCCTACAACTTACCTCTGTGAGTCATCATTCTCCACTTTGACTGCAATGAAGACTAAGTATAGGGCTCGTTTGCATGTGGAGAATGATCTTCGAGTCTGCCTGTCATCCATCACTCCAAGAATCAAAAAACTGTGTAGTGAGACAGGCTCAGCCATCTCATTAATTAAGGTGAGCTCATAATGTGAGTTATTGTGAATATTGAGATAAGAATGTGATGTAGCAGCCTCATACAAATATTCCAGTCTAAATTTGCTGAAGTAATATACTTAATTACTCTGATGTGGTCTGTAACAGTGTTATAATAACTTCTGTTATGATTTGTTCAGTGCTTTTTATCACAGATTTATTATTTTAAGTTGAAGCACTTGAAAGCCAGCTTTAGACTGGTAATTTAAAATGTCTGGGTTTATTAAGACTATGCCAGTCTTGCAACTCAAATGCCGTTGAGTCAAAATGCAATTTAAATAATAAATGACCCTCTGTTTAAAAGTATATAAGGTATTATGATTGAAATTTAAATGTGTTTCTGTATATCACTATGAAACAGGTCTGAAAAGTTTTAGAATGCAAATAGTTCCAATGGCATCTAAGAGTACAAATGGTAGTAAACTTACGCTTAATCTGTGTTTCTATTATGAGGGACAGGGCTCCAGAGTGCGACCATTTGGGTCGCACATGCAACCAAAAATCTGTCAAGTGCGACTAAACATTTTCATTGGTCGCACCGCCTGACATTTAGCAGGTCTGTCTCTGTGTGTAGCATTCTTTTCTCTTTTTTTTTCTTCCCGCATTCTGCAAAGACGTGCCCCTACTCTGCCTCTGATTGGCTCTGACCCTGATATTATTCTTCGCTGAATGCCGGTGGGGGAAAAAAATAAGACATGCGTGAAACAGCACCCTGTACTCCTCCTCGAGCGACATCACAACCTTACTTTGTGCCCAGACCCAACATCATCGGCGGAGGTAACCGCTCCACCACCTGTCTCCCCTGTCCCCGGTAAAATGCCTAATCCTTACCCAACATCGGCGAAGATGGCTCTGGCTCTGACTCAGAGCCAGAGCCAAAGCCTACCACATACAAAAAGGCCAAAATATATGCCTTTCGCAAAGAATGGCTTGTCCAATTTCCGTGGCTCAGGTATGATAAAACGGCCAACATTATGCATCGCATTTATTGCAAAGAGTGCGGCCAAAGCATGGCTGGGAAAAGTGCTTTTGCTGTCGGAGCATCGACGTTCTGAATTGAAAGGTTAAAAAAGCACAATGTATCCAACAAATACGCCCTGCGCCGTGACAGGTGCGTAGCCGGCAGAGCAGCCCCCCTCCCCGCAGCGTTTCAGCGCCAGACAGCGGCAAACAGAAGCAGTGAGGAGACCTAAATGATAATCAAATTTAACACTGCTTATAATATAGCCAAAGAAGAGCTGCCGTTCAATAAATTTAAGTCCCAGATCATCCTGATGAATAAGAACGATGAATACAGCAAAGACACTGCCTGTGCCCAGTTCATTGGGGTGATCGTAGACACTTAAAAAAAAAGAAAAAATAATACGTCTGTTCAAATCGCGGATTCGACGTACATGTCATTCATGATTGACAGATTTCCACGAAGGAGTGTGAGATCGTCTATAGCCGCATCTTGCGCAAGGGGAGACCGGCCAACATTTGAATTGGCCACATCGAGGTGGAGCATGGCAATGCACACGCACTGATAAAAATATTGAGCTTGATCTACTTTAAAAAGGTAAGGCAACTTTTTGCATCAGATTATTATGTAGATAAAGCAAGGCTAGTCTTTGTATAGGCTACTTAATTTCTTGTGTGTAAGAAATTAGTTTTGCAAGTAAAGTCAATATTAATTTATCAAGTAAAGTCAACTTCATTTTTCAAGTAAAGTCAACTTAGTTTTGCAAATGAGTGAACTTAATGTTATAAGTTATGTCTATTTAATTAAGATAAGTTGACTTTACTTGCAAAGTTAAGTAGACTTTACTTACTAAATTAAATAGACTTTACTTACTAAATTAAGTAGACTTTACTTCCAAAACTAATTTCTTACATTCAAGAAATTAAGTAGCCTATACAAAGACTAGCCTTGCATTATCTACATAATAATCTGATGCAAAAAGTTGCCTTACCTTTTTTTAAGTAGATCAGGCACAATATCTATCATGCTTGGTCTACTTAAAAAGTTAAGTATGTGTCATCTATGTGTTGGAAATGACAATCCTCTTATCACATGTCAAGATATGCTGCCGTGGAGCCAAGTGTTGACCATACTGATAGACAGGAGCTGCAACGATTAGTTGATTAATCAATTAGTTGCTAACAACTAAATTAATCGTCAACAATTTTGATAATTTTCTTTGAGTCATTTCTTTAAGAAGAAAAATCTCAGATTCTCCGATGTGAATGTTTTAAATTGTGGACTGTTGATCAGGACAAAACAAGACATATTAGGTTGCATCTTGGGATTTGGGAAATTTTTCACCATTTTCTTACATTGTATGGACCAAACTACAAATCGATTTATCACAATGTATACTATGAACAACACCCACATGAGTCAAACAATCTCAGGTATAATTATGCATCTTAACCCAAAACAAGACTTGGAAGTTGTTTAGCTCAAATAAACAAATTTATTTGACAATAAAATATGAACTCCATTCCACAGAGTCATGAACACTGAAGGGATAATTGCCGTCAGCACAAGACATACTATCAGAACCCCACTGACAGTCTTTCTTAGAGGTCAGAACACCATAACGAAATGAAATCCTAGCTAATCAAAACAGCTACATTCAAATTCACAGCTACATTCAGATACATTGATAAGGCAAAAAAAAGCAGAATCCAGCAGCTCTCAAAATTTGAAAATGTAGTAAAGAAATTTCCATTTCTGCATGGTTTCTCTGCCTCTTGTGGCAGTACATGAAAAGCTGCTTGAAAAATAGAGTTCAGGTTACTTTAAATGCTTTACTTGAGCTGGAGCTGAATTATGTGTGCCATTTAAAGTGCAGAGAACAGATAGAATTCACAATACATAACAAAATAAAGCATGCGTCAGCATCATCAAATTCAATCAAATTAAATATTTCCAGCATCATAGAATAAAAAAAACGAGTAGTGTAACCTGAGAGAGTGCATTGGGAGAACCTCAGAATGTGCAGTGTAAAACTAACTGTAAAACTTGATAAGAGTGAGCTCACTCAAATCCTACACCTTCAACGGCATCTGTATGGCTTTTAGCATGCAAACAGACCTTGAGGTCATGGATTTTGGAGGACATTTTTTTGTTCGCATCCTCCAACTCTAGAAAGATCTTCTGAAAGACCTCAAATGTGTATTTCAGTTTATTAGGGTACCTTAGTTCCAAGGCATAGATAAGGCCCATCAGATAGGTGCCAGCATGTGCCACATCTGGGATACCAAAAAGGACTTCTGCTCCCTCGATGGCTATTCCAGCTTGCTTGGGGAGACCATCCCTGGCTTTGCTGACCACAAAGATGCTGAGGACAAATGTAGTAATGGCTTATTGGACAGCTGCAGCATCGTCGTCATCGAAAACCTGTGAAATACACCAGAGAGAATAAAACGTATTTATTGTACAGTATAGTAATGTGAAGGATGCATAACTCTTTGTTCCCTCTCCAAACAGAGGATCAGATTGTTGTGGTAGTTTTGAGTAGTATTGTAGCTTAGCAAGGGTGTCTACAGGTATCACAGAGTTCAATTAAATGCCATTTAAGGCCATTTTAAGTCAATTTAAGACCTATTATTGGAGAAATCATCTTTCGCTCATTCAATAAAGCAATGCAGCTTTATATAAAAAGTATCATATATTTGGTTCTGTTAGCTACATAATTCTATAAATGGTTATATATCGGTCATTACTTTCTTGTTCTTTCACTACAGCGTTTTTAATAATCATATAGCAAAGCAAAATCATTCCAATAGATTCCAATCTTCAAAATTCCATAAAATAATCAAATCCAATTGTTAGCAGCAGTTATCAGCAAACCCCAGGCTATTCTAGATATCTGTGATGATTTTCCATGTTTCACTGCAGCATTTTTAATAATTAGATGCTAAAATAGTATGAAGACCACACTGTAAAAAAAATCCTGTTGTTTTTACAAAAAAAACTTGGCAGCTGTGGTTGCCAGAATAATTTTGTAGAAAATACAGTGAAAATGTAAACAACTTTACAGAACAAGCTGTACATTTTACAGTTTAAAACGGTAGTAATTTACATTACACCCGTAAATATAACAGCTCTTTTGTGCTGAATTAACATGCCGAAGCTGCTGTTAAAACAAATTATTTGTGATATTTACATGCAATTGTTGCATATATAACAGCTCTTTTCTGCTGAATTAACATGCCGAAGCTGCTGTTAAAACAAATTATTTCTGTGATATTTACATGCATTTGTTGCATGTATAACAGCTCTTTTCCGCTGAATTAACATGCCGAAGCTGCTGTTAAAACAAATTATTTCTGTGATATTTACATGCATTTGTTGCATGTATAACAGCTCTTTTCCGCTGAATTAACATGCCGAAGCTGCTGTTAAAACAAATTATTTCTGTGATATTTACATGCATTTGTTGCATGTATAACAGCTCTTTTCCGCTGAATTAACATGCCGAAGCTGCTGTTAAAACAAATTATTTCTGTGATATTTACATGCAATTGTTGCATATTGTACGTTCATGCCCATTCAATTTGACTACAAAATATCAACCTAATAAAAAATTTTAACTGTAAAAGTCTCATTATAAAGCAGTTGTTTTAACCAAATTTTATTGCCATTTTTACTGAATTCTTTTTTTAATGACGTTTTACATTAAAATCAACACCTAAATACTGCAAATGTATTTATTACAAAGGGCGTAAAAACTAGTTTTATGACTCCAACCGAATATTAATCTCACAGTAAAACTGCCTAAAAATTATTTTTCACCACTTGCTAGGATTGGATCTCAGCAGAATACTAACTTTTCTATACATTGAAGGCGGATTGAATAATATTTCTGACAATTTTCTTTTAAACTGCAGTGCCATCTTTTGTAGATGTTTTCCCCTTTACAAAGAATGTGGAAAACTGTTAACAGATTAGGCATTCAAAATGTCTGTTAGTGCACTTAAAGAGGAAATAAATCAAATAACTTGCCTTTCCAGGAATTTATTAATCTCACAGAACGTAATATTTTACATTTCCAAACACTCATATGTGCTTCACAAGCAAAATAACATTTGACCAATTAGTTGCCATCTTGTTGGTATTGAAAGAGGAACAATAAAGACTTTCCGACAAGTAGAATTCTTAACACCCTTACTATTGTCTTGTGGTCATCAAGAAATACATTAGCCATTAACCATTAGTTATTCAAGTAACACTATGTATATTATTATACGATGAACTTAAGATTAACCTTTTCAAATAGTATTTTGGTATTTTTACTGTTTGTGCATTTTTATAATAGCTTCTTCATTTTCTAATTAGAAATAATATACAAAATGGCCACTTTCTTAAAACAAGCTATTATGGTACAGACATCCAAATGAGGAAACGCAAAACAAACAAAACTTCACAATTGCATACAAATTCTGTAACAATTTGTCTGAAACTTTTACTCACTGTTTAAGCCTGAAATACAGAGAACGTAATGGGCTGAAATAAACCTTCAAGCTGTGAGTGGCATGCCATACATCTTACTGAGTCTTACTGAGTCCATGTTCAGACATCGCGCCATTCATGATCCGAAAGTTCCTGGATCAAGGTGAGGACCCTGGGGTTCACGTGAAGACGGGATGTGTTGGTCTTCTCCACTTTAGTGCCCTTCTCTGGGTTGATGGAGAAAAAACACCTTGGAGAGAGAAAAAGAACAACAGAAGACTGTATAAATAAAAATGCTTTATCTACTGTAAAACACTCATCATTTATTTTCAAGCTATTATGTTCAAACGGCACCTATAAAATTAAAATGTCTCCTATCCGGAAAAAGCAGCTACTTTAGATTAGT
>OOFG01111102.1:0-50964 GCA_900323295.1 Molva molva
GATATGGTAACAATTGACTCCGATCCATCTCAAAAGAGGTCTCTGCAGGTGGTGCAAAGCAGGATTCAGCCTCCATCAGAAGGCTGAATGCTTATTAATGCTTATTACTGCATTAACTTATGATGATTAATGATTAATTAATGTAGCCTTTTTAAAGTGCTACCTGTTATTCTAACATAACAAATACAAAGGTAGGCCTAATTCAAGATGTCATTTACAATTTATTGTACATTTTCTTATTCATGAGAGCTAAAGACCTGCTGACAAAACTAGCAGGCTACAGTGGCCTCTTCCAGTGTTAAATGTTTATGTTATTCTAACATAACAAATACAAAGGTAGGCCTTTGCAAAACTAGCAGGCTACAGTGGCCTCTTCCAGTGTTAAATGTTTGTTATGTTATTTTAACATAACAAATACAAAGGTAGGCCTTTGTAAAACTAGCAGGCTACAGTGGCCTCTTCCAGTGTTAAATGTGCCGCATGGAATTCATTTTATGCCCCTTCGCTCAACTTCCTTGAAGAAATTCCTGAGAATAAAACTTACTGGGATGAGTCATTAAGTATGAATCATGTAAAAATGTTGGGTGAATGGAAGTAAATGAATACAAACAGTGAGACAGACACATTTATAGTGCTGATAATCATGCTTTATTAAATCAATAATGAATATCACTCAAGGAGGTCACAAACAAAGTTAATGCTACAATTCTAATTTAATCAAACCAAAGGGTGATCCTTTACCCCTCTCTCCTGGGGGGGAGGTATAGCCGGTGAATAGGCTGTGGGGGTCCGTGGGCCCTGTTTACTGGGGAGTTTCTAAAGCTAACACACAAACACACTGTAGACCTCCAAGAGCCAGCTCTGACTCTGCAAACAAGCTCCAGCATGAAGCCTCTTTTAAGCCAGACGATGGTATGTCTGAGGTCTCGCTGGAGGTCGTTTGCCAGAAACAGAGCACAAAAAAATAAAACGATGCTCAGAAAGTGCAGGCCGCTCGCACTCTGGGCATGTCATTCAAATGGTGGTACGACACGGTCAGTCTGAGCACAAGACCAGTTCATGCTGCTTACATGAGGGTAATATGCAAACAGCACTCAGGGTCTTATGCTCATGTTACAGTTCATAGATACTGGATCATCACACGCAGAGGCGTGTGCATATTTAGAGTTTTGTCTCTGAATCTTGTTCATAACGTCAACAGGGAGCCTCTCTACCTGTTGAGGCAATCTTAAGACTTCAACTTATTGTTGAGGCACAGTGTTTTAGTTTCTTCGTTTCCATGGGTATTCGTTTCATTTGAAACTTTCTCCTTTGAAAACATTTTGTTGCTTTTGTTTCAGTTAATATTGTCATAAATAACAATTCATACATCTTTCATAACCGTTAAATTCGGCTATATACATTATGTACACGTCACAGAAAAGTGGTTCAAAAATCCTAAGTCATAATTATCCAATATGGCACAGTTTATAACAACTTTAGACTTTAGTCTAGTTTGGCATAAATTAATGTCAAGTTTGGTATAAAAATAGTTCATATTTACAATAGAAATCCAGGTCTTTATCAAGTAAGAATATTTTTTTTCCTCAATGAATAACTTAATAGCATGAAAGAAGGGAGACGGGGAGGGTAAAGAGTGTTAGTCTGTTCTTTTTTACATTGAACGAATGCTAATGTGGACGGTCGCTGAGTCGGATCCCAGCTCGTTGGAGAGGCGGAGGGTGTATGTGCCGGCGTCTTCCTCCTTCACTCCAGTGATGATGAGGGTGGTCAGGTCCTCGGTGGTCTCGATGTGGAAGCGACCACCAGCCGTCACCTCGATGGTCTTTCCGCCGCGGGACCACTCTATGTTCTTGGCATCGCCAGAGAAGGCACAGGCCACGGTCAGCACCTTGCCGGGCTGGATGCTTATGTCCTCAGGCAGGGCCTCGATCCTTGGAGCACAACCTGGTGGACAAACCGGAGGAAAGAGACGTTAGAAGATCCTAATAATACAGATAATCTCCATATCCTTCAGCTGTACTTTATGTGACATGTGACTCTGTGCAGATATAGATAGTTGCACATAAGTCTATGCATGTTTCTTATAGTTATTTTAATAACTCCTGTCTGACTTGTCAGTATTGTGATGGTGTTGGTTGACCAGTGGGTGTCTACTAGATAGTGGTGTACCAGTAGTCGTGTCCTAGACAGTGGATGTTTACCAGTGGTTGTCTACCAGATAGTGGTGTACCAGTTGTGGTGTAGTAGAAAGTGGTATACTGGTGGTTTACTAGTAGATAGTTGTGTACCAGTAGTGGTTTACTAGATAGTAGAGGTTTACCAGTGGTTGTCTACTAGACTGTGGTTTAACGTCAGTTAACTACTAGATGGTGGTGTACCAGTGGTTAACTACCAGAAGGTGGTGTACCAGTGGTTAACTACCAGAAGGTGGTGTACCAGTGGTTAACTACCAGAAGGTGGTGTACCAGTGGTTGTCTACTATATAATTGAGGTTTACCAGTGGTTGACTACTAAATAATGGTGTACCATTGGTGGTGTACTAGATAGTGGTGGTTACCAGTGGTTGACTACTAAATAGTGGCGTACCATTGGTTGTCAGCAGTGTTTCCTAAACTGGGTGCCGTGACAACAGGCTAGGGCTGCCTTGAAAAATCTCTGCTCATTAAGAATTTTCCTACAGAATTTGCTGCTGAGTCTAACTTTCTACCACACACAAACATTTTAGATTAAAACATATAACACAGATTACAATTTTCAATTAAATACAGATACAATTTATATTCATGGCTTTCAAGTTGATGCCCCTACTCGGCAGCAAGGGCAGCACGGCTGCAGTCAGTGCTGTACCTACAACAAGTCATCAAAAGAGCGACTGGAAATTGAGGCTAGCGCTGTACAGTCTACATTCACAAGTTTTCTACGTGGGGTTATGTCTAAAAAAATGTAATGTCTGTTGTGATAATACCATGGGATGAAAGGTGTAACATATATTCGCATGCCAGCTGATGGAAATATAAGAAACAAATGGCTAGCTGGTTGCTATCAGAAGAGACAAGTGGATCCCTACAATCACCCTACAAGACTATTGTAGGGTCCAAAACTATTTGGAAATACAATGGCTATCGTTACTAGCAATAGCTCTCAGTAACCTACGTGAAATTGTGTTGTAACTTTGTTTGTTTAGAGGGGATAAGTGACAACCCATTCAATTCTGATATTGTCCCAACCAACTTTTTTCACCTCTTCAAGGGCAAACAGTTTTGAAAAGTTTTAGCTTTTAATGTTTGAAGAAATGGACATCCTCCATTATAAGTCTACCATTTCCCTTCATCAAGCCACACATTGAGAAGTCAGTGTTTTGGATGGCAAAACATTAATGGCGTCTCCCAAAGCAATGAGTGGTAACGTTAACATTAGTAAAGTAAACAAGTGCAGTTATTGCAGAAATAGCCTCATAACAACTGTTAAAGAAGAACAAGATTATGCACTAGTGGAGATTCTCTTTATCCTGTGTGTCCACTGAACAGCGCACCGTGATGACGTCACATGTTATAATACGCTGATTGTCTGAAGGAGTTTGTCTGTCAAGGCAAGTGATCCCGCCCACTGAAATGGACGTGGGCGGCTAGAGGTCCAGACTGATCCGTGTAGCGAAACAGAGTGTGAGGTCAGGTCATCAGGATGGCCTGCAGGCTATCCTTTATCCCTTCCGAGAAAAACATTACCGTATGTGTAATAGAATAACACCATTACCACTGTTCCATTACTATTTTTAACAGTATTTAAGTATTTCAAAAATCATGTAACACAAAAATCTAACAGACAGCTGTATAGTATCAATGCAATAAGAACCATGTCGATCTGCTGACTCCTGAATTACATGTTTAAATGTTAAACATGTTAATTGTTGAACATTTAGATATACTAACTTCATACAAAGTATTGCATGTGTATTTCGGCTATCTGTTGCCATATTGTATCTTGAGGTGTCCTTTAAAATTGAACGCTGCCAATGCAGCTATTTGCCTTTTCTTTCCAAGTAGGAGTAGGTTGTTCCATTCATTTAATTAATTTAATTTAACTAATTGCCCAAAGCCGGCATGTTTAATAAACAGGTGTTATGTAAACATTTATTTTTGTTTTTGTGGGTTGGGGTGCCTAGGGGAAAAAAAACACTGTAAAGGGGTGCAATGGTTTAGAAAAGTTTGGGAACCACTGGTCTACTAGATAGTGGTGTACCAGTGGTGGTGTACTAGGAAGTGGAGGTTTACCAGTGATTGACCACTAGATTTTGGTGTACTAGTGGTTGACTTCTTGGTATTGAAGTACCAGTGGAGGTGTACTAGCTACTTGTATACCAGTGGTATATTACTAGATAGTGGTATACCAGTGGTATATTACTAGATAGTGGTGCACCAGTGGTGGTATACTAGATAGTGGTGCACCAGTGGTGGTATACTAGATAGTGGTGTACCAGTGGTGGTGTACTAGATAGTGGTGTACCAGTGGTGGTGTACTAGATAGTGGTGTACCAGTGGTGGTGTACCAGTGGTGGTGTACTAGATAGTGGTGTACCAGTGGTGGTGTACTGGATAGTTGAGGTTTACCAATGGTTGACTACTAGATAGTGGTGCACCAGTGGTTTTCTACTAGACAGTGGAGGTGTAACAGTGGTTGATTGCTAAACAGTGGCGTACCAATGGTGGTGTAATAGATAATGGTGTGCCAGTGGTTGTCTAGTGGACAGTGTTGTACTAGTGGTTGACTACTAGATAGTGGTGTGCCTGTGGTTGACTATAACAAAGGGAACAGGTCTTACTGATGGCTCTGAAGGAGGCTCCCTCCATCTGAGTGGACATCTCAGTCAGGCTGCTGGAGCTCACAGCGTAGCTTTCAGAAGCCAAGGAGGACATGCTGGACATTGACATGGTTTCAAACTTCATCTCAGCAGCCATGCTGCTGAAGGAGCTGGACTCCATTGTGGACGACATCATGGCTTGTTGGGAGGAGAAGGACGATGAGGTCTCCTCCTTCATGTGGACCTCTTTCTTCATCGACATGGAGGAAGATTCCTTCAGGCTTGTCATCATAGATCCTGCAGGATTCAAAATGATCAAGTAAGGTGTTCAAAATTAAGTAGTGTTCAGAATTACTTAGTTTCTGAAAAAGGGCAGATGCTATCGTAGTACAAATATGTAAACGTCTTATGAAAACATTTATGAAACTAAACAATTGTGTTGCACAATATATCGTAAATATTTATATATATACATATATATATCTTAAATCACCTTTAAGCACCATCTGTTGCTCATGGTAAGCGGTGACCTTCATACGGATGGACTGGAACACCTGGCCAGTGAAGGAGAAGGAGGATTTGGAGATGCCTCCTTCTGCTGTCATCTCACAGGTGTACTCTCCCTGGTCACTGTCTTCCAGGTTGTGGATCAGCAGGCAGCAGGAGCCCTCAGAATACTGCATCTCAAAGTGGCTGCTCTGGGACAGCCTCCTGCCATTGACATACCACACCACCTCCCTCACGCTGCTCTCACAGGTACAGGACATCTGGACTGAACCCTCACAGGCCTCAGCACTGAGATGGCACAGCACCTTGGGAGGTTTGGGGGTCGGGGATTTGACAGTGGGTGGTGACAGGACCCTCTTGGGGGACATAGTGGGGGGAGGGGACTTCATCCGGGGAGGAGACTTGAGTCCCTCAGGCTCAGGGGATTTTAAGGCCCTTGGTGACTTGAGACCAGATGGTTCTGGGGATTTCAGGCCCCTTAAGGTTTTGATCCCTGCTGGTTCTGGAGACTTCAGCCCCCTAGGTGTTTTAATCCCGGCTGGTTCTGGTGATTTTAAACCACGTGGGGATTTAACTCCCTCAGGTTCAGGTGACTTGACCCTCTCTGGAGATTTGATTGGTGGTGGCGACTTGACTCGTGTAGGAGAGGCAGTTGGTTCAGGAGATTTGACGCCCTTGGGAGATTTGATTCCCTCAGGCTCTGGAGACTTGATGCTAGGAGGTGGGGATTTGATGCTGGGAGCTGGGGAAGTCACAGATTGCTCTGAAGACTTGACTCGTGTCGGAGAGGCAGTTGGTTCAGGTGATTTGATGCCCTTGGGAGATTTAATTCCCTCTGGTTCAGGGCTTTTGACACTGGGAACAGGAGATCTTATGCTGGGCTCTGGAGATTTAACACTTGGAGCTTGTGATTTAACCATTGGTGGCTCTGGACATTTCACACTGGGAACTGGAGAAGTTACAGAAGGAGCGGGTGATGGGGCAGAAGGTTCAGGGGATTTGACACTGGGAGTGGGGGACTTGAGGCTGGGAGTGGGGGACTTGAGGCTGGGAGTGGGGGACTTGAGGCTGGGAGTGGGGGACTTGATGGAAGGCTCCGGTGATTTGACAGCCGTGATCTCCTCTTTGGGAGCAGGTCTGCGAATAGTCAGGGTGAAATGAGCTTCCTGTCTGCCTCCCGAGTTCTCCACTACTACCAAGTAGTTGCCCTCATCAGAAGCTGTAACAGATGTAATCTCCATGCTAGACTTGTACTGAGTGGTCGTTACCTGGATGCGGGAAGAAGTCACAATGGATCTGCTTTCATGCATCCATGTCGCACTGGGTGCAGGCTCTCCATCAATGTCGCAAGAGAAAGAGGCTGTCTCTCCTTCAGCCACAGTCACAGATTGGGGCTTGGTGAGAATCCTAGCTGGGAGTGTTGGTTTCAGCTTGCAGCTCACAGAAACATCCTCGACAGCAGTGGCAGAAGAGGATTTTATTTTAGCCTCAGATGATAAGAATTTTTCAGAAGAAGCAGAGGAATATGAGGCAGAAGACAGGTACTCGGCGGAGGCGTACTTGATGGAGGAGTCGTAGCGCTCAGCGGAGGAGAATCGCTCAGATGAGGCTGCATATCTGTCACGTGTAACCACCTCTGTGGTCTCCGACATCTTGGCCTTGCTCTCCGATACTTCATAGTGGGTCTCAGAGGAGTAGCCAGCCTTAAATTGAGAGCTGTGGTAATGGTCTACTTTGGTCATTTCAGGAACATATGGCTTAGGAGCTTCCTCATCTTTACGACGAGATGAATAGGTGGTATAACCACCACCTGATACATCCAGGGTGCCGTAGTCGGAGGCCTCTCCCTTGGAGTTGGAGCAGACACAACGATATGTGCCGCTGTCCTCAGCTTGGCAGTCAAGGATGGCGATGGACAGAACACCACTCATGTTGGTGAAGATGTACTTTTCACTGCTCTCAGAGATTTCAATCCCATTGTGGAACCATTTCACCTGGGCAAAGGGCTTGGCTTGGACGTTAAGGGTAAACTTGGTATCCTGGCCAGTCGGCACACGGTGAGAACGCATCCTCACGGTGACACGGGGAGCGTGATCCAAGCTGAATGGAGTCTGACTCACAACCTGGTACGTCCTCTCAGATTTCAGAGTTGCCTTACGGGCCTCGTAACGGGACATGATGTCAAAGCGGGCAGATCTCTCGAATCTGGAGGAGGAACGAGAGGATCTCTCTGCTGACCTGATGGGGCTGGGGGAGCGGGGACGTGTCCTCTCAGGTGTAGGAGACCTCCTTTCTACGGCTTCGCCTTCCACATCCAGTGCAGGCTGAGTGTGTGGTTTTCTGAGCAGCTCAGAAACAGGGCGCATGAGTTCAATGTATGTAGGAGACAGGGACCTTCTCCTCCTCATGAACTGAGAAACAGTTCGCTTCTTCTTTGTCTCAGAGACTTCGAAAAGCTCTTGTCTGATGACCTCCTGATGCCTCCTCTCTTCCAGGTCGGGATCGCAACGTGCACAGCGGTGCGGACTGCCGGCACGAGAGGCAGAGAAACCAAGCTCCAACTCATCGTCCAACATCATCTTCTCCTCTTCGGTTCTCCTCTTGGACAAATAGTCGTCCATCATCATTTCCTCGTCGCTCAGGTCTCCCAGAGATCTCCTCCTGGATCTGAAAGAGGTCTCAGACTCAGGTGAGGGTGATCGGCGGCTTGGTCTTACAGTCTCAAGGTCATCCAAAGTGAGTTTAGGAATGCGCCATCTTGGCCTGTATTGGTCTGTGATTCTGGGGAGCGGCATGACATAAAACTGCTCCCATCTGGACAAACGAATGCGTCTTTGTCTCTTCTGTACAATCCTCTCCATCTTCTCAGGAACCTCATATTGGTCTCGGAGCTTCCTGTACCATTTCATGTCAGACAGAGGCACAAACTGTTTGATAGTTTTATCCTCATCCAGAGCTGTAGGGTCATGAACCACAGGCTCAGGGATTTCATATGGCATGAAGATCCTCCTCTCTTCCTCCAGTTTCTTTGTCTCTGACTTCTCTACTGTGATGTCAAACTCTCCCTCCACATTCTTAGTGCTCACTGCGGGCTTGTAAATCTCTGCAGCAAATTTGAGTGCCTCCTGGGCAGTAGGGTTAAGAGGAACCATTTCCTCTGTAGCGGCAATATGTAGAGCCATTTTGTTCGTTTTCTCTATCTGTTTTTGAATATATCTGTGTCTCTCCTCCTCACTCTTGTACTCTCTTCTGGTATACGTAAGGCGATCCACCTTCAGGATGGCATGGCAGCTTGCAGAGCCAGCAGAATTGAATGCAGTGACCTTGTAAATGCCAGAATCCTCAAGCAGAGTCTCTCTGACATGAAGGACATGATAATCAACGTCTTCCTGCACCACTGCCACCTTGGGGCCCAACTGTAGAGGCTTGTCGTCCTTCATCCATTTCAGAGTAGGAGTGGGGATTCCTGAAACCCGAAGGTCGAAGTGGACACTGTCTCCTTCCACACACTCAACATTAGCAAGAAGGCGCTTGAACATTGGTCTCATGGTATCCTCGACAACGGGGTGAGGACTTACTGTGAGGCGGGCCCTGCAGCTGTCCTCCCCAAACTTGTTGTGGGCCATCACAGTGTATTCAGCATCATCGTCCATGTCTAAGCTATGGATCATCAGCTGGTACAGACCCTTGTCACTGGTGAAGGTGTATTTGCTTTCGTTTTCTCCTGGTTTGATTCTCTGTCCATTCTTCAGCCATGCCACATGAGGCTCAGGGTGTACGGTGATGGTGACCCCAAATCGCACATCTTCGCCAATATAAGCAGAGCGGTTGTAGAGCGGCAGAGTGAACTCTGGTGGCCTTTGCATCAGCATGGACTTGTCAACCTTTCTCCTCAGCCTCTTCACAGAGCGGCTGATGTAGTGCTCCCTGATGCTTCTTACCGTCTCAACAAAAAGCTCTCCATAGGCACTGTCCTCTCCATCGTCGCTTACCACCTTGCACTTGTACACACCGTCATCGCTCTCTTCAATGTCTTTCACGTAAATGCTGGCCAAGCCATTGCTGTAGGTAATTTCATATTTGGAGCTGGAGTGAAGTTGGCGGTTGCCAAAGTACCATGTCACCTGAGTGCTCTTGTCGAATTGGGCTATGGTACAGGTGAATCGGACATATCCACCCTCTTCAGCTGATCCATGCATGACTGGACCTGCGCGCAAACCGTGGGACTCTGTTCCAATCTTCACTTTGCCCACAGCTAATGCTCTCTGGTTCTTAAAGGCACCACCAAAGGCCACTCGGGCAGAAGAGACAATGGTCTCAGTCCTCCTTACCAGAGTCTGATAGTACCTCCTATGTCTCAGTGTCTTAATGATCTTGGTGCTGACATTTTCAAGCTTCATCTTTAGCCATGGGTGCTCTAGTGCCTCAGTGGCTGTCATACGCAGCTTTCTGTCCTTGATCAGAAGCCTGTCTACAAAGTCCATCGCCGGTAGGCTGGTGTCCTTGAAGGCTTCACTATCAAATACATACTCACAGTTGGAAATGTTCTCAATCATCTGAGTAGTGGATTCTGCAGCGAAGGGATTGAGGCCACTGAGCAGAACGTAGGCCATCACACCGACGGACCACATGTCTGTTGCTGTCGAGATGAGGTCATGGCGGTGAACCTCAGGAGCACAATACTCTGGAGCAGAGAACGGCAATCTGATGTTCTCTCCTGGAACGAGAAGCCTGGCCTGACCCATCTCAATGATCTTCAGCTCAGTGCTTCTCCTTGTGGTGTACACAATGTTGTCAGGGCGAATATCCAAGTGGCCAAAGTTTTGGCTGTGCATGAACTTGAGTGCAGCGCAGACTTGTCTCAAGTAGCGGACAATCTCCTGCTCAGTGAGCTCAAAGTTTCCTGTGCCGAGGCGCTCAAAGATGTCAACTCCAGAAATGAATTCATAGATCAAGATGATCTCCTCCATGCTCTCAAAATATTCATGCAAGTATATGATGTTCTTGTGCCTGGCCATGTTAAGGGCTTCAACCTCTCTAAGGACTAATTCACGGTCCATTCCTTTGACCTTAATGAATTTTGCCATGAAGGTCTTTTTAGTGGTAATCTCAACACATCGGTGAACAACTCCAAACTGACAGCGAGCCAGCTCTTCAGAGATGATATATTTAGAGGATAGCTCCTTAACCTTGTAGAACGGAGCCTCACCGGCAATGATCTCTCTGGTTTCATCTACCTCCTCATCATAGTTTCTGGTCACTGACTTGTCCTCTTTCGTGGTAATTGGCTCAGTTGGATCAGATGGAGCACTCAGGCCAAACTGATTCTCAGCTATTACACGGAACTGGTACTTGGTCTTTCCAAACACATTGATTATAGTGAAGCTACTGTCACTGGTATGTCCGGCACGGATCCAACGGTCCGCAGTGGTGGGGCACTTCTCCACAATATAGTTGGTGATGGGGCTTCCTCCATCATTGTAAGGCGGCTCCCATGTCAGAGTGATTGAGTCACGAGAGATATCGCTGACCTTGATGCCCTTTGGAGCTTCTGGAACATCAGCTATAGCCATCTCAATGGTCTGCTTGTCACTTCCAAACCTATTCTTGGCTGTGATAATGTAGTAACCATTATCCTTGGCCTGGACTCCCTTCTGGAAGACCAATGATGTGAAGGACCTGGTGGTGATGACTTGGTGGTAAGGAGAGTTAGAGAGAATCTCCTGGCCCTTCTGCCAGGTGATGGCTGGCTCAGGCTTGCCTGTGATGGGAATCTTGATGGTGACGATGTCACCACGGACAGCATGAACTGCTCCCATGCCCTGGAGATCCTTAGGCAGGTGGATCTTTGCAGGAACTAAAAGCATGAGAATGAGCATTAGGATAATATTTAACACATGAATACAGGTCAATTAACTACACAGGAAAGAAGGTTTACCTTCCACATCTAGATTGACTGTGGTGGAGATGGATCCTTCAGAGTTGGTGGCTCTGAACTGGTAAACTGTAGCGTCGCTCTCATCAGCGGTGTTAATGACGAGCTGGTAGTATCCTCCCTTGAACTCCTGGACCTTGAGCTTCGTTCCATCTGCCAGAAGCTCTTTTCCACCACGGTACCATTTAACCATAGGCTTGGGATGCCCAACCACCTTAATAGGAAAAGCAATGTTACTTCATGTCTGAAGTTCTTTATTGGATTTAAGGAAAAAACACCCTTGCTGATATAAAAGTAAAACAGTTTAAGATGTAAAATAATGAAAATGAAGCACCTTAGTGACAAAGGTGGCATTGGCGTGATACTTGACCGTCATGTCCCTTATCTCCTCCCTGAAGATTGGTGCGCGAGGTGCTTGGTCTGACTTGGGGGTGATGGGTGCAGAGATTTCGCTCCACTCACTCTCACCACCAATATTCTCACATTTGACACGGAACTCATACTCAAAGCCCTCGATCAGTCCTTTGACCTCATAGGTGGTCTCCTGGATTTTCTTGGAGGTGACGGACATCCATTTGTTCTGCTTCTTCTCGCGTTTCTCAAGGTAGTAGTTTGAGATCTTAGCTCCTCCGTCGCTGCTTGGAGCTTTCCAGCAGACAACACATGAGTTCTTGGTGGAGCTGATGATGAAAGGCTGCTGGGGGATTCCAGGCTTCTCTGTGAACCACAATCAGTACACATTGTTTGTAGACCTTTCTTTCATTGTTATGCAAGCAAAAAATATTAGATGAACACATAGTTATGATGTAATTATTAACCACTTATTGTGCTATGGGAAAAATAGCATATACTGAGGCATGGTAATCCCACAATGAAAGCGGGCCTGCTTACCGAATGGACTCTTAATGATGAGGACGGATGGGATCTCTAGAGCCTCGCTGACTCCGTACTGGTTCTGAGCAGATACTCTGAAGTAGTATCCAGCGTTCTCAACCAGGTTGGGAACACGGCAGGTGGTTCCAGAGACAGACGAGGACACCAGGTTCCACTGCTCCCCTTCCTTGGCCTCTCGCTTCTCCACAATGTAGTTGGTGATCATTGAGCCTCCATCGTCCTTGGGAGCCTTCCAGCTGATGATGACCGAGCTCTTAAGCAAGGCATCAACAACAATGGGGCCTTCAGGTATGCATGGCTTGTCTGTTTAAAAAGATAGTTAAAGGAAATATACATCAGGATATTGTATTTGTAAATCCAAACTTTTATATTTTGTGCAGTTATCATTACAGAAAATAAAGTTACCCTGGATTTCAACCCGCAGTGAAGTGTCGACGGTTCCGTAGATGTTGCTGAGCTGCACCTTGTAGCGGCCAGCATTGCTCTTCCTCTGGACATTCCTCACCACCAGGTGGGTGTAGCTTTCTGTGTTCTCAATGATCACATTCTCTGAGGCGTTCAGGGGCTTCTTTCCATAGAACCACATGATCTGGGGGATTGGCCGGCCGATATAGACCACATGCAGCCTCAGGCTGGTTCCACAACCAGCATTGTACTTCTCCTTGAGGGGGAAGCCAGGATGGAACTGAGGGGCTGCCTGGAGTCGTAGTTTACCACTGGTCTCAACCTCTCCGGCGTCGTTGACGGCCCTACAGGTGTACACACCCTCGTCTTCCTGCTCGTCCGTCATAATGCTCAGGGAGTGGTTGCGACCATCAGAGCTCACCTTGTACTTGCGGCTCTGAATCAGCTCCTTGCCGTAGCGATACCATTTAATCTCAGGCAGTGGTCTGCCAATAATGCTGCAGATTAGAGTTCCAGACTCTCCAAGCTTGGTAATGACATCTTGGATCTCCTCCTTCAGGGCTGGAGCCTCACCGACTTTGGAAATAACAAAATAATTGTACGCTTATAGCAATTAAACCATCAAATATTTCCTGCAGCCTGGCTGGGATGTGATGTGTTGATGGACTCACCACTCAGCTTGGTCTTAATGCCCATGGGTGTTCTGCGGGGCCGGCTGAGTCCTGTCTCATTCTCAGCCATCACTCTGAATTCATACTCAGTGGCCTCAATCAGACCTCCCATGGTGAACTGCCGGTCCTTAGAGCGCTCCTTAGTGCACCTCTTCCAGGCACTCTCTCCGGCCTGTCTGAAGTCGATCCAGTAGCCCAGAATCTCCTTTCCACCATCGGTTTCAGGTCTCAACCAGTGGATTGTGATGCAGTCCTTGGTGACAGAGATGATGTCAATCTCCCCTGGCTGGCTAGGTTTGTCTGAGGACAAAGAGACAGAGAGATCAATTGATGTTTTAACAGTCCAACTGATGTCAAATTCTAAAGAAATAAGTAAGAATTGTACAAAATGTATCTCAAAACCAGATACAGATACAGCAGTCAGACAGCAAAGAACATTTGCTCTCACCGAATGGATCTTTGCAGATCACAGACTCTGAGGGAGGTCCAGGCTCACTCTGGCCAATCTCATTCTGAGCTATGACTCTGAACATGTACTCTGCATCAGGGATGAGGCCAGTCACGTTGTACATGGTGGTGGTGATGTGTGTCCTGTTGTGGCGGACCCACTTCTCTGTGGACACCTCCCTCCTCTCCACATAATAGCCAGTAACCCTGGAGCCTCCATCATCCCTGGGACGGGCCCAGGACAGAGAGACTGAGGTCTTGGTCACATCCATGATCTCTGCTGGGTTGCTGGGGGGTTCTGGTGGGCCTGAAGAATATTGAATATTATTAAATATTGCATCCATAATGCATCTCCTCCTCATATTTTGGTTTTAGTCTAGTAGCTTAGGTTTGATATTGGATCTAAACACTCACACAGAGGTGTTTTTGGTGTGACAGCGTCCTCAGACTTGAGGGATCTGCTGACGCCAAACTGGTTCTCAGCGGAGATCTTGAAGTGATACTCCACATTCTCCTTTAGTCCCTTCACCACCAGCGAGGTCTCGGTAACTCTCGAATCTACTGTACACCAGGCAGCCTTTGGAACCTCTCGTCTCTCCACAAGATAGCCCAGGATGTCCGAGCCTCCATCGTCTGAAGGAGGCCTCCAGCTGACTCGGACCGAGCGTGCCTGGATGTCATCAAACTCCAGAGGACCTTCTGGGGCATCTGGGCGCCCAATTACCTTCACCTGAAATTTGACAGATTAGCAGGTTATAGTCAAATGAATAGTCATATGTTCATACACAACATTGATGCCTAACATTTACATTGAAACATAACTCACTATATATATTTACTATTCCTATGAGAACTCTTACAGAGCCTGGCTATTGAATGAGCTGTCTAACTGGTGTAAGCACCAACCTTAATGTAGACAGCCTTTTTGCCACATTTGTTTTCCAGCACCAAGTCGTAGGTGCCAGTGTCATCTTTGTGGGCTTCCTTGATGACCAGTTCTGTGATGTCATCATGAGTGGCGATCATGGCTCTGTGGGAAATGTCACGGCCATCCTTGGTCCACTTGCATATAGGAAGAGGTTTACCCTTGATGGGCACAGATAGGCAAATCACTCCACCCTGCCTCACCACATATCCCTCCTCATATTTAGGATCCAGCTCATAGTCCGGGTAGTCTGGAGAAAGGTCATACAGGCAGTTAGATTTGTCTTTTAGTCAAACATGAGAAAAATAATGAGGCAAGAATGGAAGGATGTGTGAATGGTGATAGGTAATATCTTTTCTCCTTCATTCATACTATTTCTTACCAAGCATCTCCTGGACCTTCACCACACCTGGCAGCTCGGCCGGTTCTCCATGGCCGCCAGCATTGCAGGCCATGACACGGAACTTGTACTCTGCTCCCTGGGGCATGTGTGTCAGGGTGTAATCACACATCTTTATTGGAGTGGTGTTGCACTTTGTCCATTCCACCTGGTCCACCTTCTGCATCTCGATCAAGTAGCCAGTCACCACAGATCCACCCTCCTCCTCAGGAAGCAGCCAGGCCAAAGACACTGAGGTCCTGGTAGTGTCTGTGACTCTGGGATGGAGAGGAGCGCTTGGAGGCTCTGTTAGGGAAGAAGAAAACACAGTTCTGTAACTACGCCGGCTCTACTCATGCTGCAAGGCACTACACGTGCACTGGCTCTAGAGGCAGGGACCTAGACAGATTATACAATGAAGTCAAATCTATTCCCGCACATTGTGTTGTCTAAGATTTGTGCTACCTACCAATTGGATCCATGGCCACAGTGATGGCCGAGGTCTCGCTGTGTTTGCCAGCTCCTCTCGAGTTGATGGCGGTGATTCTGTGTTCGTATTCCAGACCCTCGATCAGCCCAGAGGAGCGGAACCGAGTCATGGTGACGGGGTTCTTGCTTATTGGCATCCATCTTTCGGAACCAGCCTCCTTACGCTCAATTATGTAGCCGGCAATGGTGGAGCCACCGTTGTCCTCTGGTGCCTGCCATGTCAAGGTCATGCCCTCGTGGGTCACATCAATCACCTCTGGTCTGCTGGGAGGTCCAGGGATAGCTGTGGACACAAGCAGTGGTTAGAGGGATTAGCAGAGGGCTGAGAAGAGATTTGGAGAGAGATAGGGAGAGAAGTGAGGATAGAACTTACTCTTGGCACTCTTGCACTCCACCACCTCTGACTGAAGGAAGCCTCCAAAACCAAAGCGATTCATGGCAGCGACGCGGAAGACGTATTCAGTGCCTTCGGTGAGTCTGGTGAACTTAAAGCAGGGTCTGGTTACAGACTCTGACACCGTGCTCCAGCCAGGTCGGTGGGCTTCACGCTGCTCCACCACATAGCCGCTGACATTGGCCCCACCATCTTTCTCTGGAGGATCCCAGCTCATCGTCACAGACAATCCATCAACCTCTTCGATACGAACTGGACCCACTGGGAGACCAGGTTTGTCTGGACACACAGAAACACAGAACTATTTCAACAAATGCAACACAAAATGTGTGAAACACCTATCAATAACAACATTTACATGACTTTGTACAACTGTGGTATTCCTACCAAGGATGATGACCTTGATGACCTCTCTGGCTGTTCCAACGCTGTTCTTCACCTCCAGGGAGTAGTTTCCAGTATCATTGATTGTTGTCTCCCGCACCACAAGACGAGTGTATTTGCCGTTGCTGTCGATTTTAATGCGTTCCAGGCTGTCCTTCATCTTCACGCCTCCAAAGAACCAGGAGCAGATGGGCTGAGGACGACCCTTGATGGGCATGTTCAGGTCGATGGGTTTTCCACAGTGCACATGGACTATCTTCTGAGGGATGCTGGTCATGTCGATCATGGGCATTACTAGAAACATAGAAGAAAAAAGGAAATTCAGACAGATGTTTTGGTTCCTAGTGTTCTGCTAATTATGTTATTGAAGGTTATCAAGGTGTGCATTAAGATTCAGAAAATCATGTTCCATGGAGTCCATTGTAACCCAACGTTATTTCAGTATATCGATTTGCTTCTACTCCATCACAGTGATTAAATCGTGATTAATCACAATATGAAAATCTGCTGGGAAAAGCCCCCAAATGAATAATATAATAATATAATAATAATAATGTATATTATTATGGCAGATGAGTAAAGCATTGAAAAGCATTGAATACCCTGGTAGAATATGCTGAACTACACCTCTTATTATCACTACTGTGACTTATGATCGAACATAGCCTTTTCAATGATGCCCCTATTCCACAGGGGAGCTCTAGTTATCTCACCACTAGTTAGTAGGTTAGTATCTTTCCAAATAGGGGTTATACATATTTAAGTGGTAAACGCAGCCAAAGTTATGGCCATTAATAATTGACCTTCCAAAAATCAGATGATAGTAAGCAATGAGGTTTGACTTCCTAGCACTTTCATCAAGCAGAGAAACAGTGACACATTCTGCCGAGACGCCCGCACTCTGTTCAGGCATTATAGTCCCAGTTGTGCAGCATTCGTGAGGTGCGCAGACAGTCCACGTACGGCCATGGCACTTATTGTCGCCGCTTGGCTCTAACATCGTGTGGACGTGCAGTTGTGCACAATACTCAAATTTTCAGAGGTGTGCGACATGTGACCAATAGACGTATGAACCGTGCGCAATCCGTGAGAACGACATTTCTTGTTTGTGCCGGCTCGTGCAGTTCATACACGGCGACTATAAATTAGGTTTGACTTCCTAGCACGGGCTCGCTCTCGCATGGGAAGCCGAACGGCGATGACACAGCCAAACACCATATAGTAAATCACTTCCAAACCTGTTGGCCATTTCCGCACAAGAGGGAAACAGAGCATCAATCAAACACCTGACACACCAAGCTGGCAGATCTGACATGCGCCCATGTCAAAATCAGAGACATTTGGCACAAAATGAGGAAGTGTGTTATTTTGCGTGAAAAAAAAGAATTACGCGTTAAAGTTTCCAGATGAACCACAAGCGTTAACGTGTGAACGTCAGCCCTAATATGAATGCACTTTTGACATTTCCCTGACATATTGAGTAGGTGTGTAGTGAATGCATCCCTCTGTGATATGTTATGGTTTTACGTTTTTAGATCATGTTGTCCGGCTTTACTTTAATGTTATAATCTATCATCACTGGAGGACGAATGGGATACCTTTGATCTCCTGGATGGTGACAGGGGTGATGATGTCCATGGGCTCGCTCACGCCTCTGCTGTTGGTGGCTCTTATTCTGAACAGGTACTGGTCGTTCTCTGTCAGGGACTGGATGGTGTGCTGGGATACCGAAGCTTTAACGGTTGCCACGGCGCTCCACCTGTCTGATCCAACCTTGCAGGCCTCGATGATGTAGCCAGTTAGCCTGCTGCCTCCTTCGTGGAGCGGCTTTTCCCAGCGTAGTGAGATGGTGGACTTTGTCACGTCCACAATCTGGAGGTCCATCGGTACGGAAGGAACTTCACATACCAGCACAGCCTCTGGGGTCTCGCAGGGTTCACCAATTCCATAGATGTTCTCTGGTAGGACTCTGAAGAAATAGTGGATTCCTTCCTCCAGGCCAGAGATCCTGAACAATGTCTTCCTGCACTCAGTGGTGACTGTCTTGTAGGACTTCATGTTGGCTTCACGCTTCTCCACAATGTAGTTGCTGACATGAGCTCCACCGTCAATGCTTGGGACATCCCAGGTGATGACCACAGACTCCTTGGTGTAGTCCTTCACATTCACACAACCTGGAGGCCCAGGGGTATCTGGAAGGCATCAGGAAAACATAATGAAGACACGTGCATCAGACATAAAAAGACATAACGCTTCTTGTAATGTAATTTTTCTCGCTATGATACATTATTATGTTGCTATGACCTACCGTAGATTTTGACCAGAATGGTGATGGTCTTCTTTCCAGAGGGGTTCTCAGCTTCCACAACATATTTCCCTGAGTCGTAGCGGTCAACCTTCTCCACCACCAGACAGGTGTGACTGTCAGTGGTCTCAATGAAGCCTCTGCTTTGGAGCTCCACCCCGGTCTTCCTCCAGGTCACCACGGGGGTTGGGCGGCCGCTTACTGCCACAAAGAGGCGAAGGGTTCCTCCAGCGCGCAAACAAACCGTTTTCTTCAGGTCGTCAGCCAGCTCCAGGTCTGGCATGTCTGGGGAGAACAACCAACAGCCTATTAATACACGGTTTGATACATATGTATGTATATATAATACAACCCTATCAATGAATCAACTATATTATAATTGATTATTATATTTATGTTTCAAGACAATGATACTGTCAGTTAACGTCAGAAAACTGAATTAGTTACTTCTGCAGTTTTTTTCCAGCTGTACGTCATGGAAATATGGAGGGGGTTTACATACCAATTCTCTCCACGGGTTCTATCGGCACGCAGGGATCGCTGAACTCTCCGGTGCCATTGCTGTTGATGCCCGCTACCCTGAAGCAGTACTTCTTATTGGATGCCAGGCCGGCGGCGACATACGCATTGGTCTTGATGGGTTTGGCAGTGGCACGGTACCACTGCTCAGAGTCCTCCTCCAGGATCTCCACTACGTAGCCAGTGACATCTGAGCCACCGTCGTACATGGGTCGCGTCCAGGACAGACTCACACTGTGCTTGGTGGTGTCAGTGATGCGGGGAACTGAGGGGGGTGCCGGGGTATCTGGGAGAAACACACCAATCACAGTCGTTCATAGAAGAGCAAGGATGAATACCTAAAAATAACCAAATTTGCATAGGAATAGCTATCTGGGTCCCTTACAAGTGGGGTCCTTGCAGAGGATGTAAGGAGAGGCGTCACTTGGATGACTGCTGCCGGCTGCGTTGACCGCCGTCACTCTAAACTGGTAGTCACTACCCTCCAACAGGCCTGTGATCTTCAGACGAGTGTCATAGATGGTGAAGGTCTTATTGACTCGTGTCCATCTGGACAGAGAGAAAGAAAGCGTTAAACAGAGAGCCTTTTGAATAGAGAGAGAGAGCGAAAGATGAGGAAGAGGAAAGCAAGTATCTGACCTGGTGCTGCTCTTCTCTCGTTTTTCCACCATATAGGTCTTGATCTCGCTGCCTCCATCGCTCTCAGGCTTCATCCATTCAATGATGACATGCTCTTTGCCCACCGCCGTGGTCTCAGGGGTACCTGGGGGCGTTGGGATCGCTAGAAGAGACACACAGCAGGTCAGAAAGGCATCCAAACAGAACCAGATGGAGTTGGGACTAGTGTTCTGGGGCATGGCTTACTGTAGGCATTCCTGGCGATGACTGGTTCAGACTCCTGAGGGACTCCAGGTCCGTACTTGTTGACTCCTCTGACTCTGAAGACGTACTCGTTGTTCTTGATGAGTTTGCTGCTGACGCAGGACAGTGTCTTGCACTCCGTCTCCATGATAACCCAGTTGAGGCGGCTGGTCTCTCTGCGCTCCACGATGTAGTGTGTTACCAAGTCTCCTCCGTCCTCCAGAGGAATCTTCCAGGACACAGAGCACTTCTCCTCAGTGACACGGCTGATCACTATCTTATCAGCTGGAGCTCCAGGGGTGTCTGCAGATATTCAATACATACATTATTTGATGACTCACAGTAAGTAAGGGCTGTAGAGAAACATCCATGAGTCCTGTATAAAGAGGCAGTTGAATATGTTCTCCTCACCTAGGACCTTCACATTGACTGCAGCGGTCCTGATTCCACTGGCATTCTTGACGGTCAGGATGTATCTGCCGGTGTCGTATCGGTCACAGTTCTTGATGACCGCCATGGCTTTAGTGGTGGTGTAGGTTAGCGAATATTTCTCTCCCAGCTCCAGAACCTTCTCTCCCTTGGACCAAAACACCTTAGGTTCTGGCTTTCCTCCCACGGCCCCGTCGAGGACAAGGTCTGATCCGGCACGGATAGTGACAGTCTCGCCCATCAGCTTGCTGTCGAGCTCAGCTTTGGGAGGGGCTGCAGAAAAGTGTTTTAAAACAATGGAACCATTGAAGACACTAACATTCATCAATATTACGTACCATTATAAGCCAGTGTGTGGCTATGCAGTGATATGAAAAGATGCACCCAGATTAGTCTAGACTCAGGACTAAGGACTTCTGAAGCTAGATATAATATTATATATATAAAATTCTACCACTTTTGATATGAACCACCTCATTGCTTCAGATCAGAACAAATTAAGAGAAGGGTGACTGTGATCGATGTTTGATGTTACTTACAGTATTCATCCTTGCATGTGACGGGTCCAGTGGTCTCGGAGGGAGCACTATGAACTCCAGCAGCGTTCTTGGCGATGACCCGGTACTCAAAGGTCTCTCCTTCTCCAAGGCTGGCCACGGTGAAGTAAGTCTCGGTGATGGTGGTGTAGTTACATTTCAGCCAGCGGTGGTCATCCCACTCTTCTGTGCTGTAGACCTTCCTCTCCACCACGTAGCCAACAATATTACTACCTCCATCGTTGGAAGGCACAGTCCAGGCCAGGGTGACGGAGGAACGGGTAATGTCTGTCACTTCGGGTTTACCAGGAGGATCTGATCAGAAATGAAGAGTAGGAAGGTTATTACTGTTAGCCTCAGCATATTAAAAACTAGGCTAGTCTGAAGTTATTGAACTGAAAAGAAACTGGATCATTGTCCTTGACCAAATCAATATGAATACTCAATGTATGGAGAAGAAAGCGTCATGTTCCTTACCAACTGGGTTGAGGGCAATCACAGGTCTGGATGCCTCGCTGGCTTTGCTGAGTCCTGCGATGTTCATGGCATACACCCTGAACTGGTACTCCAGGCCCTCGATCAGGTTGGACACCTTGTAATGGCACTCCAGGCATGGCAGCTTGTTCTCTCTCACCCACAGAATGGTGTTTCTCTCCTTCTTCTCAATCCAGTAGCCAGTCACAGCACTGCCTCCATCAGCATAAGGCAGGTCCCATTTAATGCTGATGGCACTGGCAGATACAGATACCACGTCTGGACGAGTGGGAGGACTGGGAGCAACTAGATGAAACCAATGAAAAATAAAACATTACTTTCAATAAGGATTGCCTTAAATACACTGTTTATATATTACAGGCAACTATTTGGTTTCCGAGCGGAGACACAACTCACCGAATGGATGTTCAATGACCACTGCAGCAGACTCAATGGACTTGCTGACTCCAAACTTGTTTTCAGCACATACCCTGAAGGTGTACTCCATGTACTTGGTCAGGTGAGTCACCTTAATGGTGGTTCTCTTTACACTGGAGTTTACCACCTGCCAAGAGGCAGAGCCTGACTCCCTTTTCTCTACGATGTAGTTGGTGATGTCTGTGCCACCGTCGTCGGCAGGGTCGGACCATGACAGGTTGCAGGACTCTGAAGATACACCAGATATCTCCACTGGGCCAGTGGGGGCGCTCGGTCTGCCCACCACCAATGTGGTCACAGTGAAGGTCTTGACTCCAGCAGCATTCTCCAGGATCAGGTAGTACTTGCCACTGTCTCCCCTCTTGCTGTCTTTGACCACCAGCGTGGTTCTTTCATTGGTTGTTCTGATGAATACTCTGTCAGTTTCCTTCAGCTTCATTTCCTCCAGCTTCCAGGTCACCTTGGGAGCAGGCCTGCCACTAATGGGGATGTCGATGCTAAAGGTGTTGGAGGTCTTGCAGGTGATGAGTTGGTTGGTGATGCTGCTGAGGTCAGCTGTGGGCTCAATGCGAGGTTCCTTGATCACCACAGATGTAAAGGTGCCCTGGGGTTCGCTGACTCCAGTGTCGTTCTTGGCTTTGACTCTGAAGTCATACTCTGTGTTCTCTGTCAGACCCTCCACCAGCATCTTAAGCGATTTGGTTTCACCAGCCAGAACCCAGCAGTCGCTGCCTTTCACTCTAAACTCCACCATGTAGCCTCTGATGCGGCTGCCTCCGTCGTGTTCAGGCTTCAGCCACACCAGGGAGGCTGTGGAGCTGGTGGTGTCAACGACATCCAGCCTCTTGGGTGGAGCAGGCTCCTCTGTAGCCACAACGGGCTCTGTCATCTCATGAGGCTCTCCTTGTCCATACTGGTTTACGGCGATTACTCTGAAGAGATATGGTAAACCAATGTCCAATCCGGTGACTCGGATCATCTGGCGAGAGCTTTTGGAGCTAACCTCCTGCCAAGCAAGACGGCTGGCTTCACGCTTCTCCACCTTGTAGTGATGGACGCGAGCTCCTCCGTCATTGGTGGGGGCATCCCACATCATAGTCAGTGCTCCACGGGTGACGTCTTTGAAAGTGATAGCTCCTGGAGGCCCAGGGGTGTCCAGCACCTTGACAGTGAAGGTGATTGACTTGCGGCCACCGTTGTTCTCCAGCGACAGGGTGTACTTGCCAGCTTCGTAGCGGGTGCAGCCTTCAATGGTCAGCGTGGAGAAAGACTCTGTAGTGTTGACATCTGCCATAATAGGAAGTTCTCCGCCCGCCTTAGTCCAGGTAGCCAGAGGAGTGGGTTTGCCCCGGAAAGCAATGTGGAGGGTGACAGAGTGACCATTCTTCACAATGTGTGTCTGCTTGAAGCTTGCATCAAGGTCGATCTCAGGAGAAGTGAGTCGGTCCAGGGCCTGAACGGCATTGGAGATCACAGACTCTCCCTGTCCTGATCCGTTGACAGCACTGACTCTGAACTTGTAGATTTCGCCAGCCACCAAGCCCTTGGTGGTGTACCTGGTGTTGATGCAGATCTGGTTGTTGACTCTGTGCCACTCCTCCAGACTGGCCTTACACATGTCAATGTTGTAGCCAATGATCTCCAAGCCACCGTCAAATACTGGCTTGGTCCATTCGAGGGAGACAGAGGACTTGGTGGAGTCCACCACCTACCAAAGAGAAGATCAAATGTTATATTTGTCACAATTCACATTAACATTTCATTGTTCATTTTGTATTGCTCTGAGTTTTGGGTTAAAAACATTATCAAGGTTAAAATATTATTGTTAATGCATTGACAATGAGCCCACCTTGACCAGAGTTGGAGCGCTAGGAGCACTGGTCGGCTCTCTGCATTTGAAGAGCCTGGAGGTGCTGCTGCTGGGGCCGACCCCAGCTCCATTCTCAGCCATGACGCGGAACTCGTACTCGTTGCCCTGGGTAAGGTTTGTGACTCTGTGTCGGAGCTCTGTGATGGGCCTCTTGGAGGAAACCTTGAGCCAGCGCAGACTCTTTTTCTCCCTTCTCTCCAGGATGTAGTGTTTGATCTCATTTCCTCCATCACTCCTGGGCCTGGTCCAGCACAAGGTGATGCTGTCTCCAGTCACATGGGTGGAATCTGGGGTACCCGGTGCTTCAGGCACGGCTGGAGAGTGGAGTGTCGGGTGTTACACACCACTTTAAATCATTATTATTATTAGAAAAATGTTTAGGCTTACAAAGATTGTACTTACTATATTGCATTTGAGCAACGATTGGATTAGAGTCCAGTGGTTTGCCAACGCCATACTTGTTGACAGCAGAGATTCTGAACTGGTACTCATTGCCCTTGATGAGGTTGGAGGCGTTGAAGGAGCAGGCCTCACACTTGGAGGTGACGGTGGCCCAGGAGATCCTGGACGTCTCCCTCTTCTCTACCACGTAGTGATTGATGCCAGCACAGCCGTCGTTCTCCGGCGGGTTCCACCACACCGTGCACTTCTCAGCCGTGATGCCGGTGAAGCGAATCGGTCCCTCTACGGGCCCTGGGGTGTCTGGAGGTACGAGAAGACAGCTTGTTGTAATACTGGAATACAATGAATATTAGTGGACACAATACAGCAACCCTTACTCATCTAATACAAAGATGTTAATTAATTGAGATTTATGTTATTAATAGAGATTTTTAAACAGTAATCCTCTATTGTGTGTTAGCCTTGGTCACAACCTCACCATCAAAAATAAAACAATAATCACTAGGACCAACCGGGTGTACCAACACTACCAACCGGGTGTACCAACACTACCAACACTACCAACCGGGTTTCTAATAGTACCAACCGGGTTTCAAATAGTAACAACAGGGTTCACCAACAGTACCAACCGGGTTTACTAACAGTAAGAATAGGGTTTACCAACCTTGAACCCTGACATTCACGTCAGCTCTCTTGGCGCCTGAGCTGTTCTTGGCCTCCACAGTGTAGATGCCACGGTGGTTCCTGTCTGCGTCACGAACAAAGAGACTGCCGGAGCCAATGTTGGTAGCAATCTCAATGTCAATCATGGTTCTCTTGTCGATCTCCTTGCCGTCTTTATACCAGGTCACCTGGGGAATTGGCCTTCCGGTGATGCTGCAGCTCAGTTTGATGTTCTCTCCGGCTCTCAGGGTCGAAGCCTGGTCAGCAGACCACTCAATCTCTGGAGAGACTGGATACGCAGATAACACATCAGCAGCATGTTTAACATCAACATATAGAACATAAAAGCAGTCAACTATTTGGATTCCTCTGACTAAGGCTGATTAGAATAAGATTATATAGGAGTTATTTATATATATATATATATATATATATGGGCATATATGTGCCCATCAGCTTATTTATGTGTGTGTGTGTGTGTGTGTGTGTGTCTAATCAGAATAATATACATACTGCTCTCGTCCTTGGTCATGATGTATCCAGAGGAGTTGGAAGGAGGGCTCACGGTGCCCACAGCGTTGCGGGCGATCACTCTGAACTCAAAGCGATCTCCAGCAGACAGGCTGGTGACGGTGAACTGCGTCTCGCTGATGTCGGTGAAGTTGCAGCGCAGCCACTTGGCCCTGCCTTGGCGTCTCTCTACACTGTAGCCCACGATCTTACTGCCTCCGTCCTTCTTGGGAATATCCCACTGCAGTGTCACCGAGTGTCTGGTCACATCAATGCAGTTAGGAGTTCCAGGTGGATCTAAAAGATGTGAACAAGGAGTTTTTATTGCATTTCATTGATCATCCGGATGATTTATATCATGTCATATATTGGAATTAGTTGGTGTTTTAAATGCAGTGAGTTGACTCACCAACAGGAGAGATTGCTAGGCGGTGCTTGCTCTGTTCACTAACGGGGCTGAGGCCGGCGTTATTCTCAGCATAAACTCTGAAAGAGTACTCCAGACCTTCAATCAGGCCAATGATTCTGTATTCTCTGTTGGAGATGATGCTGGAGTTGACCTTCTGCCACAGAAGACTGTTCCTGTCCTTCTTCTCAACATGGTAGCCCATGATGGGAGAGCCTCCGTCAAAGCCAGGGGCCTCCCATTGGATGGTCATACCATCACTGGTGACATTGTAGGCCACAGGCTTGCCTGGAGTGCCCGGGGGTTTGTACTGGTGTTGGGCAATGACATTTGAGGAGTTCAGTGCCTCGCTGACGCCATATTTATTCTCAGCACGGACTCTGAACTGGTACTCTGTTCCCTTCACCAGGTTGGGGATCTTGAAGCTTGTCCTGACCACACTGGAGCATATCATCTTCCAGTTGGCATGGGAGGTCTCACGCTTTTCTACACTGTAGCAGGTGATCTCACCACCCCCGTTCTCCTTTGGTTCTTCCCAGGAGATGATGATGCTCTGGGCTTTGATCTCATCGAAACGGATGGGACCAACAGGCACAGAGGGGGCTCCCAGAGTGATGACATTAATGTCAAAGTAGTTCTTCAGTGCTCTGTTGTCCAGAACCAGTGTATACTGGCCGGCATGCTCCTTTTTGGCTCCTCTGACTGTAACAGAGGTCTTGTTGTCTGTGGTCCTAAAGCGAACGTTCTCACTCTCCTTCAGAGGCACGTTGTCCTTCATCCAGCTGATAATAGGACTTGGTTTACCCTTGAAGGGCAGCTCAATGTGGATGTTCTGTCCGATACGAACCGCCAGGTCTCCGTTGGGATAGTCAATAAGGTTTGCTTCTGGTGGGATTATGAAGTCCATGACCGTGATGGAGCTAATCTGGGAGAAATCACTGTTGCCCTTCTCATTCTTGGCAAATACCCTGAAGTCCATGACAGCATTCTCCTTTAGTCCTGTCACCTCACAGCTGCAGCGCTTGCAGGTTTCACCAAGAGTCCAGTTAGGGTCCTCCTTGGTTCTTTTCTCAATAATATAGTCTGAGATGTGGCTGCCTCCATCGTGGTCAGGCCTGGTCCACTGCAGAGTGACAGAGGCCTTAGTGGAATCCAACATGACCAGGTCTTTGACAGCGCCGGGGGTCTCTGTAGCTCTAACAGGCTCAGATGTCTCACAGGTGTCCCCGATGCCATGTTCATTTTCAGCTGATACTCTGAAGAAATAGGCCAGATCCTCCTCCAGATCTGTCACCTTGTAGGAGGTGTTGGCACACTCGGCAGACACCACCTGGTAGGCCTTCATTGTGGATGCCTTTTTCTCAACGATGTAATTGGTAACGGGAGAGCCTCCGTCGATCAGAGGAGCCTCCCAGCTGAGGCTCAGTCTTCCTCTTGTCACATTCTTGATGATCAGTTTCTGGCAAGTGGACGGACTGTCCAGGACCTTGAGGGAGATCGAGATGACCTTGGGTTCTCCAACACCGTTTTCAATCTCCAGCAGGTACTTGCCACAGTCGTCACGCGTCACCTTGGGGATGAGGAGGGTGGTCGCACGTTCAGAGCTGTTGATGGTGTAACGGTTATCACCAGCCATGTTGCGGTCATCACGGCGCCAGGTGACATTAGGGGATGGGCGTCCCTTCAGGGGGATGAACACCTCCACGTCACGGCCCGCCTTTGCGATGTACTGGGTTGTCATGGGAACATCCAGATCCATGTCAGCCTCCTCTGTACGGCACACAGACATCCCAAAGTCAATAAAACAATGATATGAATACTGAAAATGCAGTTTACAAAATGTATATTATTATTTTAGGGGTGATTACGAATACCATGCGTAATAAGACGGAGCTCTCCGTTTCCACAGAGACCGGCCACTGATTGACTTCATAGATCTATTACGGTATATTATATCAGCCTATATTTTAGTATATTAGGCTAATAGTTGTCTATATTTTCTGTCAAATTGAATGCAGATGCGGACGCACATTGTCTTCATATTGTGAAACGTTAATTTGTTTGTAGAGGCGACTCAGCGTATGCGTTGTGCCTTTAGACAACTGTGATTATTTTTAAGCATTTAAACCAAGCAAAAGTCACAAACAATTTGGCATCATTGAAGCGCATATATTACAAAATATATGATGTAGGATTTGACGATCAGTCGAACGATGGGTCTGCCGTGACAAATCAGATTCGACAATGCAAAATCTTGAGTCGAGGCAACCCTAAATTATTATAGATCACATATGAAATATAACGTATAAACATTATCTTTTCCTTATCTATCATATGTCTGGCCTATTATCCAAGCCTTAAAGATGTGCATTAATACCAACCCAGGATATCTTTGGCCTGTATAGGTGAGTACATCTTGATGTCTTCTCCTTTGCCCTTGCAGTTAACGGCAGAGATGCGGAAGAAGTAGTATGTTCCAGGTTTGAGGTGGGACGCCACGTATTCACAGGTCCTGACCTCTCCCTTGGAGCTGATGGTCACCCATTCTCTTTCTTCAGTGTTCATCTGGTCCACAACATAGTGTGTAATCTCACTGCCTCCATCGTACACAGGCTTCTCCCAGCCCAGAGTGATGGAGGTCTTGGTGGAGTCTACCACCCTCAGTTTGGACGGCTCCCCAGGGAGGTCTGAGTGACAGAACAATGATGTTATGATGGCTTTGGAATACATCAAATCCCTACAAGTAAAAGGTGTAGGGTCAGGGTTGTGGTGCTGGCAGAGCTGTGTTGGACATACCGATAGGGTCGTAGGCCTTGTAGAGCTCAGAGTCCTCCGAGTAGTTCCCTGCCCCAGCCTTGTTGACAGCACACACTCTGTACTGGTACTCATGGTTCTCCACCAGGCCGCCCACCTTCTGCCTGGTGTCTCTGATGGTGCCCTTCACCACCTGGGAACAAACACACGTTAGTGGGAGTCTGCTGGGTCTCAACAGGGCATGGGATCAAATGTTCAATACTGACCTTGAACCACTGCAGGCTCTTCTTCTCTCTCTTCTCCAGATAGTAGCCGTCGATGTCGCTGCCTCCATCAATTGCTGGCCTCTCCCAAATAACGGTCATGGTGGATTTGGTAATCATCGTCACCTTAGGCTTGGATGGCTCGCTGGGAGCAACTAAAGAACATAATATGTTTGGTTAAAGGCATACAATATAAACCACAAAAATGATGGGCCATCGCATGTGCATGATGGTCTGTATCTTTCATAACGTACCAAAAGCGTTCCTGGCGACGACCGGTTCAGACTCAAGCGGATCTCCGACTCCATACTTGTTGACTCCTCTGACCCTGAAGATGTACTCGTTGTCCTTGATGAGTCTGGGCACATTGATGATGCAGTCCACCAGCTTCTCTGAGATGATGGACCACATGATCCTGCTGGTCTCCCGCTTCTCCACGATGTAGTGGGTCACCATGGCCCCTCCCTCGTCAGCGGGTGGGGCCCACATGATGGTGATGTTGTCGGCCGTCACCTTCTTCAGCTGGATCTCTCCAGCAGGAGGACCAGGCTTGTCTGGAGGAACACAAACACAAAGATATCAACCTGCTCCCCTCTATTCTTACATTGACTCTAAATGGATGGATACATTCATTACTGACACAACTATTTAATATAATTTAATCCAGTCCAATATTCAAGTTATTTGACTAATTCATTAACAGATCATTTGCACATCATGCCACATTGAAGTATTATTAAGATTTCAATACCTTGAATAAGCAGCCTAACAGTGGCAAAGGCTGACCCAAGCGAGTTCTTGACCTTGACTTCATAGGTACCAGAGTTAAGACGAGTGGTGTCTCTCAGGAACAGACTGGTGGACTCAGCAGTGTGCTTGAAGCAGAGCTGGGCATTAGGCTTCAGCTCTTTGCCATCCTTGGACCACTCTATAGTGGGAGTGGGCTTAGCAGTGATGTTGAACTTGAGCTCCACAGCAGATTCGGCACTGTATTTCACCTCGTTCAGGTACTCTTGTGACACTTCAATCTCTGGAGCACCTGGAGGATCATTTGGAAGAATGTTACCACCGTGTGCTCTGTGAGTAAATATAATAATTTATTATAATATAATATATGCTAATATATAATAATAAAACATATATATAAATAATATATATATTTATATATTATCTATACACATATATATAGATAATATATATATACACAAATATAGGGATGAAGTCATGTAAAAAAAGCTAAGTATTTTGTCTTTCCAAAGTTCAACCAACCATAGGTGTCAACACAGGCGACGGGTCCAGCGATGGAGGATGGATTACTGATGGAGCCCACTGCGTTCTTGGCCATCACTCGGAACTCATAGGTCTGGTCCTGGGTCAAACCAGTTACAGTGTAGCGTGTATCTGTGATGTTAGTCAGGTTGGCCTTGGTCCATCGTTTGTTAGAGTCCTCTCTCTTCTCTATCATGTAACCGGTGATCTTGGAGCCACCATCAAAGTTGGGCTTCTCCCAGGCCAGGCTGATGGAGTGTTTGGTAATGTCACTGATGCGTAAGTTGATGGGAGGCTCTGGAGAAACAGACAGGTGACCATGATTAAACACAACAGAGTATACCCTTATCTTGTATGTTGGGATAGACTAAGCACTAGAATATCTTGAGATGACCACCACTCACCACATGCGTCGATGGCCAGCACAGCATCAGAGACCTTGCTAATGGGGCCGACTCCTGCGGCGTTCTCTGCAGCGACCTTGAACTCATAGATGAGCCCTGCATTGATGTTGGTAACCTTGCAGTGTGTTGCACGAATTACTGTCTTGTTGACCTTCTGCCACAGAATGCTGTTCCTGTCCTTCATCTGGAGGTGGTATCCAAACACATGGCTGCCACCATCAGACTTGGGCTCCTTCCAGGCCACACTGATGGTCTCTCTAGTGACCCCAGTGATTTCTGGAGTGGATGGAGCCTCCGGGAAGGCTGTAGGAAAGTGGAGCAAATTATAAAATACATAAATCAAAGAGGAAGAGAAAGACATTGCAATATAGAGAATAGCCACCAGAAAAGGAAACTAAAGCTTACTGTAGGGAAGGCTGACAGAGACAGGCAGTGAGTCCAGGTGCTCGCTGATTCCATATCTGTTCTCAGCTCTGATTCTGAATTGATACTCCAGACCGGTGGTTAGCTTCATGATCTTCATTGTGCAGCGGGCCACTGCAGAGGAGACCTCTATCCAGTTGGCAGTGGTTGTTTCTCTCTTCAGGATGACGTAGTTGGTAATAGGGCTACCGCCATCATAGGCTGGGGGAGACCACTGCAGGCCCACACTGTCCTCTGTGACATCTGAGACCTCCACTGGTCCAATTGGAGCACTGGGGCGGTCTAGAACTACAATGTTCAAGAAAGTCTTTGTAGTTCCACTGGAGTTGGAGGCTGTGATGTCATAGCGTCCAGAGTCTCCGGCTATACTCTCCCTCAGGGTGATCTTGATGCTGTCAGGGGTGACCTCAGAGTTGAACCTCATGGTGGACTTGAGGATTACGTTGTTCTTGGACAGGCTGACCTTTGGAAGTGGTCTGCCGGTAAGTGGTATCTCACACTTTAGGGTAGACCTAGCGTGGACGTACACCATGTTGTGTGGGAAGTCGTTCATATTGAGCTCAGGAGATTCTAATGAGAAAAGAAATCAGCAAAATGAGTAATAATCTGTGTAAAGTGTTATACTTTAAGTCTTAAAACTACACATCATCACAATGAGTTGTGAGTGTTGATCTGGCTAGACTGTAAGAAAACAGTTGAATTTAGACCTACCAAATTGGTCTTTGACCACCACAGGTATTATCATGTCTTTGGTATCGCTGAAGCCAGCATGGTTCTCAGCTCTGACTCTGAAGAAGTACTCCGCATTCTCTCTCAGACCAGACACAGTGAAGTGGATGAACTTGGTCACACCACATTTGACCCATTTCTCCTGGCCCTTCTCCAGAGCTTCCACTAGGTAGCTGGTAACCCTGCTGCCTCCGTCCTGCTCTGGTTTAGCCCAGATCAGAGACACGCTTTCCTTGGACACATCAGTCACACCCAGCTTTGGTGGTGGGCTCGGTTTTTCTGGAGATAAAAATAATTTGTTTTAATTACACTAATTGCTTTGACAAAGAACAAGCTCAGGCTTGATCTAGAGCTTTAACATTCTAGCCATCTAGCCACAATTTGTAATGAGTACATTGCTTTGTAAATATTATTATGTAGTACCTGTAATCTTGATTCCCTCCTTGGTTGCTGCAGAAACACCAACACCATACTCGTTCTCCCCTGTAACTCTGAAGTAATACACCATTCCCTCCTGGAGGTCTGAGACCTTGTAGGTGAGTCTGTGGCATGTGTCGGTCAGCCTGGTCCAGCCCTTCTTACTGGCTTCTCGGAAATCCACCAGGTAGTTCTTCACTGGTCCACCTCCTTCATTCTCCGGAGTATCCCAGGTCACCGTAGCAGAGGTCCTGGTCACGTCCTTGACCTCCACGTTAGTAGCAGGTCCAGGGGAGTCAAGGACTCTGACGTTAAGTGTCAGAGTGGATGTTCCTACCACGTTAGACAAGGTGATGGTGTACTTGCCAGAGTCTTCGCGGGTTGCCTTCTCCAGGGTGATGGAGGTATAGGTGTCTGTAGTGTCGATGACTGCACGGACCCTCAAGTCAACATCTGCCTTGGTCCACGTCACATTTGGAACAGGCCTGCCTCTGAAGGGCACTTTCATTGTAAAGGAGCTCCCATCTTTTACAATCAGAGTCTTTCTCATCTCATTGCTGATGTCAAAGACTGGCTCTTCCTCTCTCTCTTTGGCTACCTGTGTGTCTGACTCAGGGCTAGGCTCACTGACTCCGACCTTGTTGATAGACTTGACAACAAACACATATTCAGTCCCAGCAGTGAGCCCAACCACTGTGAACTCTGTGTTTTTAGTGCTCTGAACGCCAATAATCCATTCATCATCAAATGTATTCCTGTATTCTACCCTGTAGCCAGTCACAGGTGCTCCGCCATCAAACAGTGGTTTGTTCCAGGACAGGGTAACAGTGGTCTTGGAAGAGTCAATGATTTTGGGCTTAGCTGGGGGTGATGGCAGGAACTGTGTATCTTCAGCCTTGGTGAGTGGGCAGGGGGTGCTGGAAGCACTGAGACCAGCAGCATTCTCTGCAAAAACTCTGTACTCATATTCACAGCCATCACGCAGATGGGAGGCCTTAACTCTCAGGTCATAGACAGGCTTCTTGTTTACGCGACACCAACGTAGACCAGTCTTCTCCCGTTTTTCGATGACGTAACCAGAGATGCTGTTGCCACCATCAGAGGCCGGCCTCTCCCAGCAGATAGTCATGGCTTCGCTAGTGACGGCGGTGACCTGAACGTTAGTTGGAGCAGACGGGATGGTGAAGGGATCCATAGCCTTGGTAGGCTCACTCTCCAGGGCCTCACCATCTCCATACTTGTTGACACCTCTGACTCTGAAGATGTACTCGTTTCCTTTGAGCAGCTTCGTCACTTTGCACGTAGTGGCCTTCATGTCGCCGTAGACCAGAGTCCAAGCCAGGCGGCTAGTTTCTCGTTTCTCCACGATATAGTGCATGATCTCAGCGCCTCCGTTCTCTTGTGGAGGCCCCCAGGCCAGGTTGCATTTTTCTGCAGTCAAGCCAGACACCGCCAGTGGTCCAGAGGAGGGCCCAGGTCTGTCCAGGACCTTACAGTTGATAGCCACCGCCCTGGTCCCTGCAACGTTCTGCAGGGTCAGAACGTACTGGCCAGAGTCTCTCCTGATAATGTCTCTCACTATGAGGGTGGTTTTGAAGTTGGTGGAGGTTATTTCACACCTAGCTTTGGCTTCAATCTCCTTTCCATCCTTGGACCAGGAGACAACAGGGAGGGGACGGCCTGTGATGTCAGCATCAATCTTGATTATCTCTCCTGCCTTAACAACAACCAACTGTCGCAACTTCTCCTCTAAGATAATAGTGGGTGGATCTACATCATCCTTGACAGTGATAGGCCCTGTTCCCTCAGATGGAGCGCTCAACAGCTCAGCCGAATTCTTAGCGATGACACGGAAGTCATACTGCAAATCTTCTGTGAGACCTGTGACATCAAAGTAGGTGTCCAGCAGATTGGCGAAGTTGCACTTCAGCCAGCGTCCATCAGGAAGCTCTCTTCGCTCCACAATGTAGCCAACAACCTTGGCTCCACCATCGTAGTCAGGTCTTTCCCAGAGGAGGGAGACGGAGGTTCTGGTTATGTTGGTAACCTGGAGGTTGCGTGGGGGATCACATGGGTCCCTGGCAGCGACAGGCTCACTTGCTTTAGTGCATGGCCCAATACCGGCAATATTCTCAGCATAGACTCTGAACTGATACAGAAGACCTTCTTCGATTCCTGACATCTTAAACTGGTTCTCCGCAAGCAGGCCTCTGTTGGCCTTCGTCCAGAGGATGCTGCTCTGATCTTTACATTCAACGTGATATCCAATCACAGGGCTTCCACCATCACTGGCAGGTCTGCCCCACAACAACAGCATGCCAGACTTGGTGGCTTGGGCAACATGGATATTGGTAGGTGGGCCGGGGGTTTCGAAGGGATACTGAGCAACAATGGGAGCAGAGTCGATGGCATGGCTCTTGCCATAGCGATTCTCTGCTGCAATGCGGAACTGGTACTCAGTGCCCTGGTTGAGACGGTTGACTTTAATAGATGTTCTGGCCACTGTGGCAGAGACAATCTGCCATGTAGTTGTGGTAGTGTCTCTCTTTTCCACCACATAGTTGTTGATCTGGCAGCCACCGTCATGGCTTGGGGCATCCCAGGACAGACAGACAAAGTCTGCACTCACCTCATCAACCTTTATGTTGCTAGGTGGACCCGGTTTGTCAAGGATTATAACAGAAATTTCAGCTGATTTGGTACCGATTGTGTTTGTCAGGACAATCTCATACTTTCCGACATCCTCCTTAGTTGTGTCCTTGATCACAATCTTAGACAAAGTTTTGGATGTGAGAACATTGACCCTGGTGGTCTGTTTGAGTACGTGTCCATCCTTCTTCCAGGAGACCTCAGGATCAGGTCTGCCTCTGAATGGCACATCAATCTTCAGGTCGTCTCCAGACCTGACACTGTAGGTGTTGAACATCAGGTTGATGATGGGCTCAATAGTGATATCCCTCACCAAAACAGGGCTTGCAAGTGGCTTGGCATCACTTTTTCCCTTGTCATTCACGGCAGTAACCCTGAAGGAGTATTCTTCTCCAGTTGTAAGTCCATTAATAGTGGCTTCCAGTGCTTTGATCTCACAACACACAGTCCATTTATCATCTCCCTTAGGCTGCATCTCCACAATGTAGTGGGAGATCTTGCTGCCTCCATCATGGTCAGGCTTCTCCCAGGACAGACTGACAGTGTGACGTGTCACATCAACCACTGTGATCTTTCCAGGAGGCAGTGGTATTTCAGAGACCTTCACAGCTTCTGTGGAGGCAGGCAGCCCCACGCCCAGCTCGTTGACAGCCAGCACACGGAAATAGTACAGGCCTCCCACTTGAAGGTCAGAAACAATGTATGAGTTCCTCACACAGTTGTTGCTTACACTGGTGAATGCCATTCTCTTCTGCTCTCTCTTCTCCACAATGTAGTGGGAGATCTTGGCCCCACCATCGATGAGAGGAGGTTCCCAGGAGAGGGAGACCGAGTCTCTCTTTACATCCTTCACCTCCAGGTTCACAGGAGTGCTTGGGGAGTCCAGAACTCTGACATTAACAAATGCCGATTTGGAGCCACTGAGGTTTTCCAGGGTCAGCACATATTTGCCAGTATCAAATCGGTCCACATTGTCAATAAGCAGCATTGTGTAGGAGCTGGTGACTTCAATCTGAGCACGCTCAGTTAGGGTTCCGTCAGCCTTAGACCATTTCACCTCAGGCTCAGGCTTTCCTTTGATGGGGACAAACAGACGCAGTGTAGTGCTGGCGCGGACATTCACCATCTTCCTCAGGTCAGCATCCAGTTCTATCTCAGGAGCCTCAAGTTTCTCAGCGGCAACCACAGACCCAGGCAGGTCCACATGCTCTCCCACTCCTTCGATGTTCAAAGCACAGACACGGAAGTTGTACTCTGCATTTTCCTTCAGTCTCTTGACTGTGTAGTGAGTAGGTTGGACTCCGGTGGGTGGTGTGCATACGATCCATTCATCATCTGCTGCCTCCTTCATCTCCACAACATATCCCTTGATAGGTGCTCCACCATCATAGATGGGTCTGGACCAGGACAAAGAGACTGTGGTGCTGGAGTGATCAGTGACCTTAGCATTGTTGGGAGGACCTGGTGGGTAGGTGGCATCACAGGCCTTGATATAATCAGTGGAATTGCTAGGCTTGCCTACTCCAGCAGCATTTTCAGCAGATACTCTAAACTCATAGGAGTGTCCCTCATTGAGGCCTGCGCATCTGAACCTGATGTCATTCAACCTTTTCTTGTTGCACTTGGTCCATCTGATGCCCTCCTTGTCACGTTTCTCTAAGACATAGCCATCAATCTCTGCTCCCCCGTTATCTTCAGGCCTTTCCCAGGTCAGCACAATGGAGTCCCTAGTAATGGCACCGGCCTCAGGTGTGGACGGAGCGCTGGGAGTGGTGAAGGGATTACGAGCAATCACAGGATCCGATTCCAATGGCTCACCAACACCAAACTTATTCACAGCAGTAACTCTGAAGATGTACTCATTACCAGGCAGTAGTTTAGTGATCTTGTAGCTAACCGCCTGGATCTTGGGTTCCACTGTGGTCCAGGATAAGCGGCTGGTTTCCCTCTTCTCAATGACGTAGTGGGAGATGCTGGCTCCGCCATCGTGTGTGGGGTGGCTCCAGTGGAGGTAGCACTTCTCAGCCGTGACTCCTTTAACCTCCAGAGGTCCATCAGGAGGACCCGGTCTATCTAGAACCTTCACATTGACCGGAACCATTTTGACTCCTCCCACATTGCTGAGTTTGAGGACAAAATGGCCACCGTCCACTCGGATGCATTCCTTTACAGTCAGGACAGTGCGTGTGAGAGTGCTCGTGACCTCCATTCTGGGTGTCATATTGTCAATTTCCTTTCCATCCTTGAGCCAGATGATATCAGGCAGGGGTTTGCCAGTGTAGTCGGCATCGATAACGAATGTCTCCCCGGCACGAACAACGGTAAGATCCTTGAATTTGGAATCCATGGTGGCATTCGGAGCTTCAATCTCATCCTTTGCAGTAATTTCCCCTGTGCTCTGAGAGGGAGCACTCAAGATACCGGCTGCATTCCTGGCAATGACTCTGAACTCATAGACACAGTCCTCAGTCATGTTGGGATATGTGAACTGAGTCTCTAAGATGTTGGTAAAGCTAGCCTTCATCCAACGTGGGTCTGGCAGCTTCTTTCTCTCCACAAGGTAGCCAGTGATGGTGCTGCCTCCGTCATACTGGGGCCTGGTCCACTGGAGGGTCACATGATTCCTGGCGATAACGATAGCCTCTGGGGGGCCCGGTGGGTCGCAGGGATCTCTGGCTACTGTGCTCTGAGAGACCTTGCTAGCGGGGCTGAGCCCAGCAACATTCTCAGCATAGACTCTGAATTCATACTCAATACCTTCCTCCAGCTCTGTGGTCTTGTAGCGGGCATCAGGGATGAGGAGCTTGTTGAGTCTGGTCCATAGCAGGCTGTTTTTTTCCTTCCTCTCCAAGTGATAGCCAATGACAGGGCTTCCTCCGTTGTTTGAGGAAGGCTTCCATTCAACCACCATGTTGTCCTTGGTTGCAGCAGAGATGAAAGGTGAACCTGGAGCAGCTGGCTCACTGAATGGATACTGAGCAACAACAGCAGCTGACAGGATGGAGGAACTCTTTCCATATCTGTTCTCAGCAGACACTCTGAACTGGTATTCAGTGCCAGTCCTGAGGTTGCTGACTTTGATTGTGGTTCTAGCGATAGTGGCCGATACAATCTGCCATGTTGTAGTGGTGGTGTCTCTCTTCTCCACAATGTAGTTGTTGATCTGGCAGCCTCCAGTGTATTGTGGTCGCTCCCAGGAGAGATTGACATAGTTAGAGCTAACCTCTTCAATCTTCAAAGGTCCTGTGGGTGGGCCAGGCTTATCCAGAATCACAACTGTAATCTCCTCTGTCACTGTTCCAGCACCACTGGTAGCTGTCAGAGTGTATTTGCCAGAGTCCTCCTTGCTTGCATCCTTTATATGCAGAGTAGTAGATGATGTTGTACTAAACACATTCAGTCTTGTTGTCTCCTTGATGGCCTGCCCATCCTTCTTCCATTCAACTTTAGGTACAGGCCGTCCAAGCACTGGAATTTCAATCTTCAGATCCTCTCCAGTCTGAACACTGAATGTGTTGAAGGCCATCCTGAAGCTGGGCTGAATGGTCAAATCGTTAGCTGTAACTGGTGCAGCTAGAGCTCGGGGATCACTCTTGCCCTTCTCATTGAAGGCCGAAACTCTGAAGAGGTATTCTTTCCCAGTGCTGAGGCCTGTGACTGTGCCATCACAAGTCTTCGTTGTCGTGGCCACTACCCACTCTTCTGAGCCCTGGGGCTGCATCTCAATGTAATATCCAATGATTCTGCTGCCTCCATCGTGGTCAGGTTTCTCCCAGGAGAGAGAGGCACTGGTCTTTGCCACTTCAGTCAGAGTGATCTTGCCCACAGACAGTGGGGGTTCAGAAGTTTTTACTGAGTCTTCCGTTTCGATGGGCACTCCTACACCAAACTCATTCTCAGCCATGACTCTAAAGTAGTAAATAGCACCTTCAGTGAGGCCGGTGATGCGGTAGCTTGTCTTCGTACATTTGTTGTCAACATTAGAATAGGCCTTTCTAGTTGATTCACGCTTGTCGACCAAGTAGTTCTTGATTCTAGCACCACCATCAATAAGAGGTGGTTCCCACGTTAGAGTGACACAGTCCCTCTTGATGTCTTTAACGATGAGGTTCAGAGGAGATCCAGGAGTGTCCAGTACTTTGACAGAGACAAAGGCTGACTTGGTACCTGCACTATTCTCCAGGTTGAGTATATACTTTCCGGCATCATTCCTGTCACAGATATCTACTGAGAGCTGTGTGTAATCAGCCCCATTCTCAATCTGGACCTTGACTGGAAGGTCTCCTTCCTCCTTAGCCCAGCTGATCTCTGGAATAGGACGGCCCTTGAATGGGACATGAATTCTCATGGAGCCCCCTGCACGGACAACGACCCCCTTTCTGAGCTCTGAATCCAGAATCATCTCTGGAGGATTCATCTTATCCACGGGTTTTACAACTCCTTGGAGCTCCACGGGTTCACCCACCCCAAGCTTGTTAATAGCACAGATGCGTACCTTGTATTCCTGATGCTCAATGAGTTTGGTAATAGTGAACTTGGTAGCAATGACTCCAGAAGGAGGGGTGCAGATGGTCCATTCCTCCTCATCAGCCTTGCTTATTTCTACAGCATAGCCTTGGATCTCACAGCCACCATCATATATGGGCCTATGCCAGGCCAAACTAACAGTGTTCTTGGTGGTGTCAAGAACCTGGACATTAGTAGGGCAGCCTGGTTCAAATGTAGGATCACAGGCTTTGAAGTAGTCGGTAGCTGGGCTAGGTTGACCCACTCCGGCAGCATTCTCAGCAGACAACCTGAACTCATACTCATGGTCTTCTGTTAGGCCAGTCACTCTGAAACGCAAATCTGTTACTCTGCGTTTGTTACACTTAGTCCACCTCACTCCGGCTCTGTCTCTCTTTTCCACGATATAGCCGGCAATGTCACTGCCTCCAGTGGCATCAGGGCGGCTCCAACAGACGGTCATGGAGTCCCTGGTGATATTGGTGATCTCCAGCTCTTGAGGTGCACCAGGAGGAACAAATGGATTCCTCATGATGACAGGTGTCGACTCTAGTGGTTCACCGACACCATATTTGTTGACAGCCATGACTCTGAAGATGTACTCATTGCCCTTGAGCAGTTTGGTGACTTTGAACATCGTAGCTCCACAGTCGCTGGAGACAACTGTCCATGCCAGGCGACTCGTCTCTCTCTTCTGAATAATGTAGTGGGAGATGCTGGCTCCGCCATCATGCCTGGGTGGTAGCCAAGACAGAGAGCACTTCTCCTCTGTGACGTTCCCAACTGTGAGCGGTCCCTCAGATGGGCCGGGCCGGTCCAGAACTTTCACACTGAATGGAACAGTCTTAGTTCCAGCTACGTTGGACAGGACTAGAGTGTACTGACCACCATCCACTCGAATGGCCTCCTTCACAAGAAGCAGAGCCTTAAAGTCTGTGTTCTTGATCTCAGCTCTGGCTGAGTTCTCCACCTCAATGTCTCCCTTGAACCACTGGGCAGTGGGGATGGGTTTTCCCTGTACACTGGCCTCCAAACTGAAGCATTCCCCAGCATTGACAACAATAGTCTGATTGAACATGGCATCGGTTTCATATTTAGGTGTCTCCACCTCGTCCTTGGCGGTGATGGAGCCTGTACTCTCAGAGGGCTTGCTGACAGCTCCAGCTGCATTCCTTGCAATGATTCTGAAGTCATATTTACAGTCCTCAGTCAGACCAAGGACTGTGAATTCATGGTCAATTATGTTTGCAAAACTAGCCTTCATCCAGCGTCCTTCAGGCAGGTCACGTTTCTCCACAACATACCCAGTAACAAGGCTTCCACCGTCATACTGGGGAGAGCTCCACCTCAGCTTCACTGAATGTCTGGTGACAATAATAGCTTCTGGGCAGCCAGGAGGATCACATGGATCACGGGCCACACACACTTCTGAAACTTTGCTGCATTTTCCAATTCCAACAATATTTTCAGCATAGACCCGGTACTCATACTCAATTCCCTCCTCCAAGGGCGTGGATTTGTATCTGCAGTCCTGGATGAGAGATTTGTTGATTTTAGTCCAGAGGATACTGTTCTTTTCTTTCCGCTCCATGTGGTAGCCCAGGATAGCACTGCCTCCATCGGATGGAGGTTTGTGCCACTCAACCACCATATAATCCCTGGTGTATGAAGACACGAATGGTGTTCCTGGTGGACCAGGCTCCTGGAAAGGATATTGGGCCAGAACTGGTTCTGAGTCGATGGCATAACTCTTTCCATACCTGTTCTCAGCATAGATTCGGAATTGGTACTCAGCACCCGTCTTCAGATTGGACACTTTGAGTGTTGTTCTGGCAACAGTGGCAGACACCACCACCCAGTTGACAGTGGTTGTATCCCTTTTCTCAACAACATAGTTGGAGATCTGGCAGCCACCGGTGTACGTAGGTGGCTCCCAACTGAGAGTGATGCTCTCAGCACTGATGTCCTCTAACTTGACGGGGCCTGTGGGTGGACCCGGCTTGTCAAGTGTTATCACCTCAATAGTGGCATCCTTTGATCCCGATGCATTGGCAATGTTAATGCTGTACATGCCTCCATCCTCTCTAGTGGCGTCCTTGATGGTTAGGGTGGTGAGATGAGCAGAGTCGGTGACATTTACTCTTGTGGTCTGTTTCAGGCCAGCTCCATCCTTAGTCCAAGTGATAGTTGGCTTGGGATGGCCGGCCATTGGCACCTCCACCTTCAAATCATAGCCTACCTGGACACTGTAGGAACTCAACACGGGCCTCAGAGAAGGCTCAATCACAAGGTCTTTGGCTATAACTGTTTGAGCCAGTTGTCTGGCATCACTTCTTCCCTTTTCGTTAACAGCAGTAACTCTGAATTGATACTCTTCACCCTTTTGCAGGTTGGTAACCATGGTCTCAAGTGCCTTCACACTCGCACACACAGTCCATGCATCACTATCCTTTGGTGCCAACTCCACATCGTAGTAGCTGATCCTGCTGCCTCCGTCATGTTCAGGTTTTTCCCAGGACAGTGTCACGCTCTTTCGAGTCACATCAACTACACTGACTTTACCTGGGGGCTGGGGCTTCTCTGAAATCTTCACTGGTTCTGTGGTTTTAGCAGGGAGGCCAATACCATATTCATTCTCAGCCAGGACCCTAAAGAAGAAAATTCCACCCTCTGGAAGAGGTTCAACCTTCCAAGACATCCTGTTGCATGTGGTGATGGGCGAATAGACTTTTCTGGTACTCTCCCGCTTCTCCACAATGTAGTGTTTGATTTTGGATCCACCGTCCAAGAGTGGCGGCTCCCAAGTCAATGTGACAGAATTTTTGGTGATTTCTTTAATTGTGAAATTATTTGGAGGGCTTGGTGAGTCCAAGACTCTTACACTAATAAAGACAGACTTTACTCCACTGGGATTCTCTGCCGTGAGTGTGTACTTGCCGGTGTCAAATCTGTCAACATTCTCAATAACAAGAGAAGCATAGCTGCCTGTGTTGTCAATCTGGGCAGTCTCCTTGATCTCTCCCTCTGCTTTGCCCCATTTCACCTCGGGAGCAGGACGTCCCCTCACAGGAACAAACAGCCTGAGGGTGCTGGCGGACCTGATGTTGATCATCTTTCTCATGTCAGCGTCCAGGTCGAGGTCTGGAGCCTCCAGTTTCTGCTCCAGGAGGATTTTTCCGGGGGCATTGGCATGCTCTCCGATACCAACTTTGTTGATGGCGCACACTCTGAACTGGTACTCATGTTTCTCAAGCAGCTTGGTGACTGTGAACTTGGTGTTGGTGATTCCAGTGGGAGGAGTGCACATAAACCACTCATCAGCGCCATTACAAGCCTCGACAATGTAGGCCTGAATCTCACAGCCGCCATCATAGATGGGTTTTCCCCATGTCAGGGAGACGGTTGTTCTGGATGAGTCCACCACCTTGGGGTTGTTTGGTGGACCTGGTTTAAAGATGGGATCTAGAGCTTTGTAGTAGACTGTTGCAGGACTAGGTGTGCCGATGCCTGCAGCGTTCTCAGCTGAAACTCGGAACTCATAGCTGCGGTTTTCCAGAAGGCCTGTGACTCTGAAGCGAAGCTCGCAGACGGTGCGCTTGTTACATCTTGTCCATCTCACACCTTCCTTGTCACGTTTCTCAACTATGTATCCTTGGATGGCATTGCCACCATCGTTAGTTGGCCTCTCCCAAGTCACCACCATGGAGTCTTTGGTTATGGTAGAAACTTCCACCTCTGTGGGTGGGTCAGGGGTGACAAATGGGTTTCTGGCAATCATTGGCTCAGATTCCAGAGGCTCGCCGATTCCGTATTTATTGACTGAGATCACTCTGAATATGTACTCATTACCAGGAAGAAGCTTGGTGATCTTGAGGTTCAGGGTCTGAACTTTAGGGTCAACAACAGTCCAGACCAATCTGCTTGTCTCTCTCCGCTCGACGATGTAATGGGAAATATCGCTGCCACCGTCCTGCAGGGGGGACTTCCAGGCAATGGAGCACTTCTCACTGCTGACTCCATAGATGGAGATAGGGCCTGCTGGAGGGCCTGGTCTATCTAGAACCTTAACATTTATGTTCACAGATTTCTCTCCTCCAACATTCTTCACCAGCAATGTGTATTGGCCACCATCAACACGTATTGCCTCCTTGACGATCAAACAGGCTGTAAAGTCAGTGTTCTTAATCTCTAAGCGGGCCGCTTCAGCTATCTCTTGGTTGCCTTTCATCCAGTGGACAGAGGGAACAGGTTTACCAGAGAATCCGGCCTCAAGTTTGAATGTCTCTCCAGCATTTACCATTACAGCTTGGGAGTACTTGGAATCCAGGTCAATCTGGGGGGGATCCACCTCGTCCTTCGCAGTTATACTTCCAGTGCTGTCAGAAGGCTTGCTATGGACACCAGCTGCATTCCTGGCAATAACCCGAAACTCATAGAGCTGGTCCTCAACCAGGCCTGTGATAACAAACTGAGTCTCGATAACATTGGCGAAGCTGGCCTTCATCCATCGGCCATCTGCTCCCTCCTTCTTCTCCACCACATACCCGGTGACCTTGCTGCCACCATCATACTCAGGCTTGGTCCATTTCAGAGTCACCTGGTTTCTGGTGACAATAACAGCTTCTGGCTTACCTGGGCTGTCACATGGGTCTCTGGCGACTTGCATCTCAGTCACTTTGCTTGCCTTGCTAAGGCCAACAATGTTCTCAGCATAAACTCTAAACTCATATTCAATACCCTCCTCAAGGCCAGCAGCCTTGAACCTGGTCTCTGGGATAATCTGTTTGTTCTGTTTTGCCCAGAGGATGCTATTCCTCTCTTTGAGCTCCACATGGTAGCCCAAAATCTTGCTTCCACCATCATTGCTAGGTTTATCCCATACAATCACCATATTTTCCTTGGTGGCCGAATGGACTTCCGCAGACCGTGGCTGACTGGGCACCTCAAATGGATATTGAGCAACAATGGTCTCTGAAAGCAGAACTGAAGACTTGCCATATCGATTCTCTGCAGCGATCCTAAACTGGTACTCAGATCCAGTCTTAAGACGAGCTGCTTTAATGGTGGTTCTTGCAACTGTTGCAGACACAATCTGCCAGTTAGTGGTGGATGTGTCTCTCTTTTCAACAACGTAGTTGTTAATGGAGCAGCCTCCGTCATATTCTGGTGGGTTCCAGGACAAGACCAGACTGTCAGCAGTGACCTCATCCAGTTTGATAGGACCGGTGGGTGGACCAGGCTTATCCAGAACAACAACACTAATGTCTGTAGTAGCCTCTCCTGCGGTGTTGCTCAATTTAATTGTGTATGTTCCTACATCTTCTCTGCAGGCCTCCCTGATGATCATGTGAAGATTCTTCTCAGAAGCTTCAGCGTTGACTCTAGTTGTTTCCTTAAGAGCAATGCCATCCTTGAGCCAAGTAACCGCAGCCTTTGGACAAGCAGCATATGGTACATCTATCTTCAGATCATCTCCTGCCATTACACTGAAGGTGGTGAAAATCAGCTTGAAGGTTGGGGAAATGACAAGATCTTTAGCCACAACTGGCATACTGAGGGCACGAGGGTCACTCATTCCCTTCTCGTTGGTTGCCGAGATACGGAACATGTACTCCTCTCCTTGAGTCAAGCCAGACACAACTGTCTCATTGGACTTGGAGACCATAACTTGGGTCCACTTGTCACTGCCTTTACCCTGCATCTCAACAATGTAACCTGTTATCCTGCTGCCTCCATCATGGTCAGGTTTCTCCCAAGACAGAGTGACGCTTCTGCCTGTGACATCCAGTAGGGACACCTTTCCTGGTGGCAGAGGCTTCTCTGATGCTTTAACTGGTTCCATAGTTTCTACTGGGAGACCGATGCCATACTCATTTTCAGCCAAAATTCTAAAGAAGTAAAGTTTTCCCTCCTCCAGATCTCCAACTTTCCAACTGGATTTGTGACAGCTTGCACAGACTGTTGAGTAGGCCTTCCTGGTTGACTCTCTTTTCTCAACAATGTAGTTGCGAATTCTGGAACCACCATCAATAAGGGGAGCATCCCACACAAGGGAGACCGAATCTCTGGTGACCTCTTTGAACACTAGATTCTGAGGTGCTCCAGGAGTATCTAACACTCTGACGTTGACATAGGCTGTCCTGCTTCCTGAGGCGTTCTCAACAGTAACCATATATTTACCTCCATCAAACCTGTCCACGGTCTCCACTTGGAGAGTGGTGAAGGAAGGAGTAATTTCAATGTTGGCCTTATCCAGGGATTCCCCATGCTCTCTGGACCATTTAACTTCAGGCGCTGGTCTTCCCTTGATGGGGACAAACAACCTGAGGGTGCTGCAGGCCCTGATGCAGACCACCTTACGGAGCTCTGCTCCAAGCTCAATCTCTGGAGGAAGCAGCCTGTCCTCGGATTTGGGAGTACCAGGCACGGTGGCTGGTTCTCCTACACCTTCACAGTTAGTGGCACAAATGTTGATTTTATATTCCTGGTTTTCCTTCAGGCAGGTGATGGTAAAGGAGGTGGCAGTCCATCCTCTCTTCGGAGTGTGGATAGTCCATTCATCTTCCTCAGGAAGGCAAGTCTCCACAATGTAGCCAGTGATTTCTGAACCACCATCATAGACAGGCTTGTTCCAGGCAACAGTGATGGAGGACTTGGTGGTGTCCAGCACTCTGGGATTTCCAGGGGGTCCTGGCTGGAAAATGGTGTCGATGGCTTTGTAGAAGGGACTGGAAGGACTAGGTTGGCTCAAACCAGCATTGTTTTCAGCTAGAATTCTGAATTCATATTCATGTCCTGGTGTAAGGCCGGACACCTTGAATCTGAGGTCTGATACTGTCCTCTTGTTGCATTTGACCCAGCGTAAGCCAGTCTTATCTCTTCTCTCCACAATGTAGGTGTTGATGCTGCTACCTCCATCATGTTCTGGGCGCTCCCAGCAGACCACCATGGAGTCCTTGGTGATGGTAGTCACCTCGGGCTGCTGGGGTTGGTCAGCAGCAACGTAGGGGTTGACACAAATAACAGCTTGGGTTTCCACAGGCTCACCAACGCCATACTTGTTTACAGCCATGACCCTGAATATGTACTCATTGCCCTTCAGAAGCTTTGTAACCTTGAATCTATTGGCTTCAAGGTCTGTAGCCACATTGGTCCAGGCGAGCCTACTAGTCTCGCGCCTCTGAATGATAAAGTACTCGATCTTCGCACCTCCATCGTGTGGGGGATGAAGCCAGTTGAGAACACACTTTTCAGCAGCGATGTCAGACACAGTGAGACAGTCTGGCGGTCCGGGTCTGTCAAGCACCTTAACATTGAATGTAAATTTGGCAAAGCCACCTGGGTTGCTTGCTGTCAGAGTAAAAGCTCCACCATCTCTTCTCAAGGAATCCTTGCTCACCAGAGTTGTGTGGAAGTCAGAGGACTTGATTTCCAGTTTAGCTGTGTCCTCAAGCTCTTTACCATCTTTGGACCATACCAATGAGGGGATAGGTCTACCGGTCACGTTGGCCTCCAGTTTGAACAACTCTCCTGCCATGACCACAACTGTGCTGCTGTAGGAAGAGTCAACATCAAGCTTGGGTTCCTCAATGTCATCTCTGCATGTGATCTCCTCTGACGCCTGAGATGGGGTGCTCACGGCTCCTGCAGAGTTTCTGGCACACACACGGAACTCATAAGTGGTCTCTTCAGTCAGACCACTGACCGTGTAAGTAGTCTCCAGGATGTTGTTGAAATTAGCTTTAAGCCAGCGTCCATTGGGGAGCTCTCTTCTTTCTACTTGGTATCCAGTGATGGAGAATCCACCGTCTCCCTCTGGTTTTGTCCATGAAACAGTCACTTCATGCCTGGTGATGTTCAGAGCCACGGGTCTGCCTGGAGGGTCTACGGGGTCCAGAGCATACATTGTCTCTGAGGGCTTGCTAGCTTTGCTCAAGCCAGCCATGTTTTCAGCAATGACACGGTATTCATATGCGATACCATCGACGAGGCCTGTAGATTTGAAGATATTTCCGACAACCAATGCCTTGCTGATCTTCTGCCACAGAATGCTGTTCTTCTCCTTCCGCTCTACGTGGTAGCCAAGGATTGGGCTGCCTCCATCCGAGGATGGCTCATTCCAGCTCACAATCATAGAGTCCTTGTTGAAAGATGTTATAGACGGTGTACCCGGTTGGCCCGGCACATTGAATGGATATGCAGCAACAACCGACTCAGAAACAATGGAGGGTCCAATACCATATCTGTTCTGGGCCTTGACACGGAACTGATACTGTACTCCTGTTGTCAGGCGGGCTGCTTTGAATGTGGTCCGAATAACTGTAGCGGCCAGCTCCATCCAGGAAGTGCCGATAGTCTCCCTCATCTCAACAATGTAGTTGTTAATGGGAACGCCTCCATCGTTCTCTGGTCCCTCCCAGGATAGGAGAACATAATCACATGACACCTCTTCTATCTTGATGGGTCCAGTGGGAGGCCCAGGAATGTCATGGACAAGGACTGTGATCGTTTCAGTGACAGTGCCCAGGAGGTTCCTTCCTGTGATGGAATACTGGCCTCCATCCGTCCTCTTGATTTCATTAATATTGAGTATCGTTGAGGTAGCTGTGGTTTCTGTGTTGATCCTCTGTGTCTCCTTCAAGGATGTGTCTTCCTTCTTCCAGGAAACAACAGGTCTGGGTTTGCCAAGCACTGGGATCTCCACCTTGACTCTGTCCCCAGCCTTAGCAATCACAGTCTTCTGGTAGACGCCACGCAGGTCAAATGATGGTGCACTTGTCTGTTCTTTAATTATGGCTGGCCTGCTTTCACGAGGATCGCTTCTGCCTGATGCATTAACCGCCATAATGCGGAAGATATATTCCGCACCCTCAGTCAGATCTGTGACGACGCAGTCCAGGGCCTTGATGGCAGCCACGTGGACCCATTGGTCTGTGTCCTTTTTCTGGGCTTCAATTACGTATCCTGTGATCAAGGTACCACCGTCATGCAGGGGTTTGGCCCAGGCCAGGCTAGCACTGTCTGAAGAGACATCGGTGACATATAGATCCTCAGGTGCCGAGGGGGCCTCGGACACCCGGATGGGCTCGGGGGTTTCAGCAGGCTCACCCACTCCAAGGTCGTTTTCAGCAGACACACGGAAGTAGTAGTAAGCACCCTCTTCCAAATCAGGGATCTTGAAGGAACATTTCTGCCATTTAGTGCTTAGGACTGTGTAGGCTTTCTTGGTAGCCTCTCTCTTCTCAATGATGTAGTTGTGAATCTTAGATCCACCATCGATGATTGGGAATTCCCATTGTAAGGTGATGCTACCCTTGGTGATCTCTCTGGGTTTGAGGTTGATTGGGGGTCCAGGTGTGTCCAGAACCTTGACGTTTATAAAGCCAGTCTTCTTTCCAGCAACATTTTCCAGGCAGAGGTTATATTTGCCAGCATCATATCTGGTGCAGTCAGGAATGACTAGCAGTGTAAAGGACTCTGTTGTGTCAATGTGAGCGCGCATCTTCAGGTTTGCATCATCTTTACTCCAGGTCACATCAGGTACGGGACGTCCCTTGATTGGAACAAACAGGCGTATGGAGGCGCGACACCTGACCACCAGGGTTCTCCTCAGCTCAGCATCAAGCTCAAAGTCTGGTAGGGTTTCCTGATCTATTAGATCGATCACCTTCTCAATTTCTGCAGGTTCTCCGACTCCCTCAGTGTTCACAGCTCTGACTCTGAAGTGGTACTTTCCTCCCTTCTGGAGGTTGCCGATAACGTATTCTGTGATTCTAAGAAGCGTCTGTGTCGCTTTTTCCCAGTCATCGTGTCCCTCCTTTTTGTACTCAACAATGTATCCATCCACGTTCAGACCTCCATCATAATGAGGGCGACCCCAGCTGAATGTGGCCGTAGTTCTTGTGGTGTCTGTGATTCTGGGGTTGGATGGAGGACCAGGTGGATCTGTTGTGAAGTAAAAATGTATTTAGTATAATTTAGGATAAATCAATATTGCTGCCATTTTGGTATATTAGGTTAAGGTTTGAGATATGATGACATGGTGTTGATGTAGGTTTTACTTACATACGATATCCTTGGTCATAGCTGGGTGAGAAGGCTCACTGGGTTCCCCAAAGCCAGCCTTGTTCTCTGCAGTCACTCTGAACTCGTACTCAACTCCCTCACTCAAACCCTGCACCTTGAAACGCAGGTCAGGGACTGTCCTCTTAGACGCTCTCACCCAGCGCATTCCTTTCCTCTCCTTCCTTTCCACACAATATCCTCTGATGTCACTTCCTCCATCCATGATTGGTCTCTTCCAAGAAATGGTGACAGAGTTTCGGCAGATGTTATCAACCTCTGGCGTCGACGGGGGGCCGGGTGCGCCTGGAGGAAGAACAAAAGGATTATTCCTTAGTTGATAGAAACGTACAAAAATCACACGTCCTTATGTAGCATTTAAACAAGCCTTATAGTTTATACTTACGGTAACTGTCAGTCATTTTAATGGGGCCAGACTGCACAGAGTCTCCAGTTCCATACTGGTTGACAGCAGACACTCTGAAGATGTACTCGTTGCCCTTGATCAGCTTGCTTGCTACATATCTGCAATCCATGACATCTTCGGCTAGCTTGGTCCACAGCAGGCGGCTGGTCTCTCGCTTCTCGAGGACATAGCATTTAATGGAGCAGCCTCCATCCTCATCAGGTGGAAGCCAAGTCAGGGTACACTTCTCAGCTGAAATGTTGCTGGCCTCAATTGGGCCTGGAGGTCCGGGGATGTCAAGAACTTTGACCTTGATGTGGTCTTCCTTGATACCGAAGGGGTTGCTGGCGGTGATGGTGTATTCTCCTGTGTTCTTCCTGCTGGCGTACTTGATGGACATGGTGGAGGAGGTCGGGGTGCTGGTGATGCTGACAATGTCAGAGTTCTTGAACTCGCGACCAGCCTTGGACCACACAGTTGTGGGGGGTGGTTTACCAAGGATCTTCGAGGCAGAGATGACAATTGTGTCGCCAGCCCTAACAGAAACATCTTTCATCTCTGGGTCGATGGTGATGGATGGAGGTTCTGTAGCAGACAGAAGAATAGCAAGATTATTACTGTGTAACTATGTATTGTTAACACTACAAATTTAAATCCCATATATTGAGTTGCTCTGTCTCATTAGGATGTGTCCATGTATTGTTTACACTATGAATGTAGATGCTCTCTCCTACCATATTCGTCCTTGCAGGTGAGCAGTTCTGTGGGTTCGGAGGCATTGCTGACGGCTCCAGCAGCGTTCCTAGCCTTGATCCTGAACTCGTATTGAGCTCCCTCTGTCAGGTCGGTGACGGTGAAGGCACAGCTCTGGATGTTGACGTGGTTGGCCTTGGCCCAGGCCTTGGTTCCAGCCTCCAGCTTCTCTACCATGTACCCCGTCAACTTGTGGCCGCCGTCGTACTTGGGCGCTGTCCACATCAGGGTCACCGAGCACCTGGTGACGTTGATCACATCAGGCTTGCCCGGAGGATCTGAGAGAGAACAATCACATATGCATCAGCATTTATTTAAACCTTTTTAGGGGCATCTGTGCCTTTATGGATAAGGCGACTGAATACAGCAAAGTGGGTTGAAGAAGAGAGGTAATAAACATGTATCCTAGCACCGCAGATCGGATTCTAACCTGGGTTGCTAAAAACTCCTATAACATATGTGGTTAGCACACTAGCTTTATTTTTAAAAAGTCAAATATAGTAAGTGTCTAGAATAAGTAGTGAACTTACCAATAGGATCCAGGGCAACCACAGCTTCAGTCGCCCTGCTGGCTTTCCCCAGGCCAGCCATGTTCATGGCCATGACCCGGAATTCGTACTCCAGCCCCTCGATGAGGCCGGTGACCCTGCACTCCTTCACCCTCAGAGGAGTCTTACTGGCCCTC
>OOFG01111103.1:0-10409 GCA_900323295.1 Molva molva
CAGCGGAGCCAGTAGCTTGGCTAGCCGGCTTCTCTGAAGTCTCAAATTTTTGCATGCCCTCAGTCAGGCTGGTAGACAAGGCGCATACCAATGATGCTTTTGTCCGGGTGACCAATAAAGTCCCCCCCTTCCCTTCACCCCGCCTCCATGTCAAAATCATGTCAAAACCCCAAGCGCGAGAAAAACAGCTTTTTTTTGTTACGCAGACAATACTTTTGGCATCCATCTGACTCCATAGAGGCGCCGTTAGCGATGAAGACAAGCAGTGTAACCCTCTCCTCATCCTCCTCCCTTCTCCCTCCTTCCCCTCGACTCATTGAGGCAGGCCAGCTGTACTTTAAGCATAAACATCAACGCACAGCGCCGTTCCAATGAGTTGTGGGTGGAATTTGATCCCTTGCCAGAAAGCATTGAAACATATGGTAGTTATTAACCTTTCCTATCCTACAGTACATCTCCTTTATATCCAACATTCCTTCATTAGCCAAGTGGAACCAAACTTCCACCCCCATTACTGCAAAGTCTCCCACATCCAGTTTTACATTAACTGTTACTTCTTTCCACAAACAGAGGAGAGGAGGAGAGAGGAGGAAGAAAGAAGAGAGAGAAGAGGAGGATAGGAAGGAGGAGGGTGAGAGAGGAAGAAAGAAGAGAGAGAAGAGGGGAGGAGGATAGGAAGGAGGAGGGTGAGAGAGGAAGAGGGAAGAGAGAGGAGAAGGAAGATAGGAAGGAGGGAGGAGAGGAGAGCAAGAAGGATAGGGAGAAGACTCTCCTATTCTAGTCATACAGGTTGGGATTTTTTCTGCATGTAGGAAGCACCCTGATTGGCCAGACTGTTATGTGAAATCATCACCTACCCTCCATGGCGTATTTGAAGAACAGGTCGTTGATGTTGACAACAGACTCCCCGTCAGATGCTTGGCTGCGGAGGAAGCTGACCCTCTTCACCAGGTCGTCCACCACACGGTTCACATCCTCTGAGAACACGGCCACGTCTCGCGGTCGCATGATCAGCTGCCGCAGCACACTACGCATCTTCAGCCAGTCCTCACCCTCCCTGCAGGACACAAAGAGTAACACAACGTTTTGTATATGCATTACACTCACAACCTTCACACATTACACTGTGCTATGTACCCCAACACTAGAAAGACCCCAACATGTTATGCATCCCAACATTCTAATGACTTTAACACTCTAAAGACCCCAACATGTTATTGACCCCAATATCCTGAAGACCCCAACATGTAATGTACCCCAACATTCTGAAGACCCCAACATGATAATTACCCAAACATTCTAAAGACCCCACAATGATATTTACCCCAACATTCTAAAGACCCCAACATGATATTTACCCCGACATTCTAAAGACCCCAACATGATATTTACCCCAACATTCTAAAAACCCCAGCATGTTATTTACCCCAACATTTTAAAAACCCCAACATGATATTTATCCAAACATTCTAAGGACCGCAAGACTCTAACGACCCCAACATGTTATGTACCCAAACATTTTAAAGACCCCAAGATGTTATGTACTCCAACATTGTAAAGACCCCAACACTTTTAAGACCCAAACATTTGATGTACCCAAACATTCTAAAGACAATTCAGGGGGCCCTAATCTAAATTATATGATTTATCAATAAATGCAAAAGAAAATGTGTGCAGATCGCTGCTCATAAACTCATGTTTGCAAGCTAAATTTGGTTAGCACCGTTAATTTGGCTGCAGTGAGTGTATTGTGTATTGAGTGTATTGTAAAATACGCCAAAACATATGTTAATAAAGCTATCGTTTAAAGTGTAAATTAACCCCCTGTTTCAGATCGAATTCGAACAATAAGAGATGAAAAAAAAAAAGTTTTGGGCTGAGAGTTCTTGAAAGGAGGAGGGCGTGTTATCCCCATGGTTACGACCCACACCAACTTTGTAATACTTTTGAAGTACAGTCGTTGTGTATGAGCATTATAATGAGCGATGTTGTATGATGATACAATATTAGTACTATACATAGTAGTGGTATGATAAGTATTAGTATTAGTTGAGTAATTCATCCTGAAATGATTTGTCCTTACTAAAATGCCACGCATGTAAAATACAGGCACTTCCCCTTTATGTACAGCAAAGATCAGCCCCTCCTCTTCTCCCCCTTAATTGCCGTTTTTTTGGGGCAGTTTAGTAGAGTTTAGTTTGCAGTTTATAGAGGAACGCTCCACCAGTTCACCTCACAAAAGGGGCTATACACTAGCGCTGCTACCTCTGAGCTGTTGGCTCTTTCTGATGCATTCCCTAATTAAACTTAAAACTAAATCTGTTTGAAGAAAAAGGCTACGCTATGTATCGAAATGCACCGCAAAATAGCAACATAAAGCAAGCCTACTAAGGGAATTAGTGAACACCTTTTGCTGTAGAAGAGTCCACTGTTTCGTAGTTCTCGTAAAAGACGCTGATTGTATTGATTTGCAATGCATACATTATTTAAGATTTTCAAAAATAATAAGCCCCTTTAGGGTTAAAAAACTGCATTTTGATGCGGTGCCTACGATTATTGGGACTTATATGCTACTCATTTATATAAACTGTGCATTATCCATTCAGAATCCATTTAACGCTAATAGGTTTATGTTTATGTATTAATACTTTTGTATAGAGCCCGACCGATACTGGATTTAGGGGCCGATGCAAATACCGATATTAGGGAGTAAAAAATTACCGATATCCATATATCGGCAGTTATTCTATATATATATATATTGTGGTATCCTGGAGGTGGAGCAGCTCGTTAGGATTTGCTGCTCCTCCTCCAGCAAGGCTTCAGGCCACAGCAACATCGCATTCAAATCATGAGCTGAAGCAACCAATTAACTGTATGGGGAGGACTGTAACCATCACACAGAACATGATGTAACTGTTACAACACAGTAATGACTGTTACAGCAGGCTACATACCTTGTTTAGTGATGTGACATTTCATTATAGATCTAGCCTACTACAATGTGCTAAGATATAAAGTTATAACAACGTTCAACATGCTGAAAACGTTATTTTTAGTATGATTGTTTTGACCACGGATAACAGTGCTGGGCTTACTTACCCCACAATGTAATTCTCCATATAACGTTATCTACAGCTCTTTGCGTATTCAACTCATCTAAACTTAGCAGGCTTAGCTACTTTGACTAACGTTAGTTGCGGCTATTTCATTACAATGAAATTACATTACGTGATTAATTGTAACGTGAATAAAACCTTGAACATGATTGACATGAGCTGCTGAGTTGCGTCAGCTCGATTTCCACCGTAAATGGTGGTGAAGACAACGACTCCCATGAGCCCACGCTACTACACGACGTCATCAAACTAAGACTTTTGTTTGTTTGTTTTGATAGAGAGCCCTCTAGCGGCAGAAAATTACATATTAGGCCTTTAACAAACATTTGACATTTGGTTTGAGGTTTATTATTTTTCCTTTCCGACAATCTGAATTTAATTTTTACCTATAATAATAATATTACATTTTATTATGTATATTATATAAAACATTTTTTTGAATTTTTAGGCTCCACGGTGTCCGAAATGTGTCGATGAGACGAAGCGAAAATATGGACAAATTGTTTAAAACTGAAATTGTTGAATTATAGGTATGAAGTATAAAATATATAAAAAATCTGTTAAGATAAGTACATAGTACATAGATCAACATGTGATGATTTGTTAAATGTTTGAACGAAGATAAAAGATAAAGATTTACCGACTTATCAAGTCTGAAGTAGTTTAAGTCTAACAGAAATGGCCAGACTCCTTTGAAGTCTGTCCATTGACTTCCACTCTATAACGTCATGTTTAAAAGTTGAATATTTGAAAAAGTATAGAATACATCAATCTTTTTAGTAATAGTGTGCGATTTCAAGCCAAGTTGAATAATAATAAGAACAATAGGTGAGCAATAGGTGAGCGCTGCCTTGCAGCACTCACCTTATTAAAGCTCAGGTCTACTGATTATGTTGGTGTGATCAAAAACGATCGAGGACAAGGCGGATAGCAGCTTTAGGCTTTTATTTAATATTACCGTTAACATTAGTCGTTGTTATTTTGCAGTAAACATAGGGAACTTTCATGTTTCGATCGCTCCATAGATTTCACAATTAGATCAGAATAACATAATTGTTGTGAGGATATGGCTGGAGTTAAAGCTGAAAAATAAGGTATAGCAGCAGTGCCAGCTTTGGCCAGATACGTCCCAAATGTAATATGTACATGAAGGGAAAAATATAGGCTATATTTGAATATATAATGTTAAAATGCTAAAATCATGGCTAAGCCCCTATGTACCCCAACATTCTAAAGGCCCCAACTAGCCATGCAACGATTATAGATAAAAATGTAAACCTACTGTACAACTGTTGGTCATCGAAAATGAATGCACCATAATGTGAGTGAGAACAGAAACACTCGGTGTAGCTGAGCCTTTACAGTTACAAAACCGAGATGTTTAAAACCATGGTTAATAGTGAAATTGGTAAATGGTGCATCCCTAGCCCAACATGTTATGTACCCCACACTCTAAAGACTCCCACAATCTTATTAGCATATTAGGCCAGTGTTGGCCCCGACACCACATATTAGGCCAGTATAGGATCGGTGCATCCCTATCCCCAGCCCTCTCCAAACATCCCTAGACCTTTTACTTGATATTTTAAAAGGCACATGGAGGAGATAAACCGTATTTATAAACCAGAGCGGGCTTACAGCTAGCCTGCTTTAGCTTCATGGGGTCCGAAACAGACAGATCAAAGGTTACTCACGCAGAGATGAGTGCGGTGGAGCGGCCCCTGATGTCACGGTACTCCTTCCAGGACTCCATGTTGGCCCTCTGGGGTGTGGCTCCCTCGGCCCGCAGCACCTGGGCTACCAAGTCGCGGTCAGCGATGGACACCACCAGCTGGGGGCCGAAGCGAGACTTGAAAATCTTCCCGTACTTCTGACGGTGCTCCATCTAGAGACGGAGGGAAGTTGCACTCTTCATCATCATCATCATCAAAAATGATACACAAAAGATTTACATAAAGGATGCTAGAGTGTGTCGTGGATAAAACACAACACTTTAACAAACTAAGAGAGGCCGAGAAAGCCGAAGTGTGAAAGATAAATACTTTATTGTCACTTGTAACAAGTAACAACAAAACCTGAGTTGGTTTGCAAAGAACTCCTGTTCTGGAATCAGACTTCATGTTATGTTCCCAAAATGAGTGGATTCCTCCTACATGCACTGACCTAGTGCATGTAGTAAACTAGTCGAGGAAATTAATAAAGAAATAATTTAATAAAAAATAGAATAATCATGGGTAATAACAAATCCAAAAAAGGGGAGACGATGGAGTTTTCTCCAAACATGATATATATGAAAACAAATGATGGAGTTGAGAGTATAAAACAAGTTGAAAAATGTGTCCGGGATTTGGGATTCCCGAAGATATGAAGTTTTAGCTTAACACAATTAGCTGAGCTGCGTCCTCAATGCGTTAATGAAGGTGAATCCAGACCTGGACTGCGCCCCTCCCAAACAACTAGCCCATCCAGCCCCAGCCCAACAACTGACGGCCCTCCAGCGGGTCATCCCACCGCCTCCACCGCCCGCGCCACCCATTTATCAGGTGGCACCAGCCCCCTCTGCACCACCTCCATATGCTAAAGACCTCCATAGGCCACGCAACGTGCCACTGGCCGACGAAAGAAGGAGCTGGAGGCGAAGGAGACCTGGAGTTGAGAACTCCTCCACTCCGGGGAATACGAGGAAGGACATGTTCTTGCACCAATGATCGAGGTTGCTGGACAAGACGGCAACTGCATGCTGGTGCACAGACCATGGACAGTGACATGAAAGAGGCAATGTCTCGCCTTGTTCCATGGCAGAGACAACCATGGAGGAGGAGGAGTAGACAGATGAGGCCGAGGCAGAGGAAAACGATTTGGCGGTGGCCGCAACCACGGTGGCAGAGATTATGGTGGAGATGGCTGGAGAGCAGGACCAGACGAGTGTTACAACTGTGGCAAGAAAGGACATTGGTCCCGGGATTGGGTGACCGAGGGGTGCAGAACGGCGACGGCGATGATGAGGGATGTGACACACCACACACACTCTCACAAATGATTACAAACAGAATTGTAGAAATAGAAAAAACGCTAACACCGCTGACAGGCACATATGCAAAGTTTATTGCATGGCGTAGAATGCCTACGTTTTCTCTAATGATTAACAAACAATGTGTAGAATTTTTAGTGGACTCCGGGGCCACCGAGCCAGTAATAATGTCTGGCGTGCTGCCAACCACGCCTAAAATGAGTGGTCGCAGTACTGTCTCAATTACCACGTCGGGTAACGTTGTAAAATAATGTTATACGTCACCATTGACATGTGAGGATGATGACAGTGGATCTCTTAAACAGTTTCCTGTATTCACCTCACTGTCCCGTCTTTTAATGTGAAAATTGGGCATCTGTCTGGTATCAACACCAGATGGACTAATTATTAAATTCTTCAATTCTCTGATTGGCAAAAACACCATACTATGGTGAAACAAGGCCCCAGCACACCACTGTATATTTATCAATGGAACCTTGTCCCAAACACCGTCCCCTCCATCAATAAAACCTTAGTGGGACAAGCACGCACGCACACTGAGGGTTCAGGCACTAACTTGATGTTAGAAACAGATTTACACTGCACAGCACACACACACACATGAAGGGCCAGATGAGGAATACGAAAATAAATGGTTTAAGAAGGAAGAATTGGATAAAATAAATTGATGTTGGATAAAATGTATTGGATGGAGCACAGGTGTGCGGTCTCAGTCTCTTTACAGGGACGGAGGCCGAGCACAGATGCTGTGCATGGGTTAAACAGATGAGAGTGGCGCTCTTGGGGGAGTGGCCCCCATCCTTTCCCCTTCAGTGTTTCATGTACCTTTCCCCATGTGTCACTCGCCAAAGGTCACTCGGATCAATGGCGGGATCTCGGACCCTGGGTTAAGGAGTGCCAGAAGCGCGTGGGCTGGGAAAGGACGCCCACTCCAGGGGTAGAGGTACACCACCCACTGCATGGGCCGTCTATTTATAGACAACAATGTAACATGTTAGGGCAGGCCAGAAGAACAGTGGCGCTAGGCGCCGAGAAGGGGGGTAAAAAGCAGAGAATGGCTAAATGTGATGTCAAGGACATCCTAGCACTCCAAATAGTCCCCTCTGATTTGCGGGCCGCTAACAAATATGACGTAGGCCTTATTAAAGATATGCAGCCCATTGAAACAACTCCAAAAGGCACCTTTAGACCACGTGCACACCAGTATCCGATTAAACCAGAAGCAATCGACGGTATAACCCCAGTCTTTAACTCTCTGTTGCAGGCTGGTACCAGGCGACGGGTCTCCGGTAAAGACCCCCATCTTCCCGGTTAAGAAAATTTGCGATCAGGGCCAACCGACAGAATGGCGGTTTGTGCAAGATCTAAAAGCAGTAAATCTAAAGTGCACCAACGCGCACCTAACGTACCAAACCCGTACACTATCCTATCGCGTATTCCATCATCATGGAAATGGTTATCAGTGGTAGATCTCAGCAACGCCTTTTTCAGTGTGCCAGTGCAGAAAGACAGTCAGTATTGGTTTGCATTCTCGTTTAAAGGTAAACAGTACACATGGACGCGATTGCCACAGGGCTATGCTGAGTCACCCACCATTTATAATCAGGCCCTCCAGGACGACCTGGATAAATGGACACTGCATGATGGCTGTGTCTTACTACAATACGTTGATGATCTAATGATAGCCGCAACCACATGTGAACAGTGCGAGAAGGCCACAGTAGATTTATTACAACATCAACATAAACATGGCCAAAAGGCCAGTGCATCCAAATTACAATGGTGCACACAGGCAGTAATCTTTTTAGGCCATCAGATCTCTCCAGAGGGTAAGACTGAAAAGAAGGTAGAGGCCATAAGGTCCATTCCCAAACCCACTACAGTTAAGCAGTTAGTCATTTTTAGGGTCTACATCTTACTGCAGAATGTTCATCCCTAATTACTCAGCATTAGAAGGAGGTGGGGGTGACACCTAGCTCCAAGTTGGTTTGGACTCCCGAGGCAGAAGAAGCATTCTGAGGGTTGAAGAGGGCCTTACAGCAGGCCCCGACTCTTGGTCTACCAGACCCGACTCAACCTTTTACTCAGACTGTTGATGAACGTAACAGCTACATGACATCAGTACTGCTCCAGGAGCATGGGGGCAGACAACATTTCTTTAAGACATGACTTTCTCCAGATACTAAGACACGGTGAGCTCTGAGTTATATGTTTAGTAAACACTTCACAGTTTGCGCCGTGCGTACCAGCCTTGGTGGGGAAACGTAAACAGCCTCTGCACTTTTATGGCTGTACCATAAACCTACATCCTGGATGGCCGAAGGGAGTAGGGGCATCCTTATCAGCAGCTGGGCCCCAAGAATGTTTTCCCTTCTATATACTGGGGTGTGGACCCTGTTCGGGGCTCACTTCAGCGCTTCAACCTTTGTATGTTTGTTGTGTTGAGTGGCCTCTCTGCGCAGAGACTACTTTTTATACAATTTTTACCCCTTTTTACAATAAACTCTCTAAGTTTATTTTTAATTACGTTGTCAATTCAGTTCAAAGAATTTCCACCACACTACACAACGTAAAGACATTGAGTCAAACAACATGCAAGCTGAGTGGTTTCAGGGATAGCAGTCTCCATATGAATCACCATGGCAACGATAGAAAACGTTGCATTAACTAACATACTAAACATCATATACAGTCACTTACTGAAGATTACAAGGTCAAATGCACATCTGTCGCTAGAAATGTTATCAAAACGCATTTTAATGCTGAAACTTTCTTTAAATGTCGCATTTTCCACTGAGAATGAAACAAATGTCATCCATTTTGTTTTGGCAAGACAGAACCTTGACAAACATATGACAACGTATATCCTCTATCGACGTATTGTCGATAGGGGGCTAAAAATGTTCATATGGGTGGTTTTGGACGACATATACAAACAACCTATTCTGTCGTTTAGGTTGGAGGACAGGCTGGTGGACGTCATTGAAAGTACTGAGAGTCTAGTTTACCTGTAGGCAGCAGTGTTGTAGATCCTGCAGGCCCCGATTCCTCCACACCTCTTCTGACCCCACTTAAGACACGTTCTTATGATGATGATGATGATGATGATGATGATGATGGCCCCAAAGTAGATGGTGGGGCTGGGATGCCGGCTGTTGGGGGATCAAATTAAATACTCTGGGTGGCTGCCTATTCTAGGTTGTTATACTTTTATTTACAATTCATGGCAAATTAGTGCCAACTATTGGTGACCGGAAGGATTTACAACACCATTATCAAAGCGTGTTATGCACATCCTGTTGCCCAAACACTGGTTTGAGTTTGGCTCTAGTGTGTGATTATCTGCATATAGTCAAAACCTTTTTAAAGAAAAAAATACATAAATGAATGAGATTTAAATTTAAATGTTGATTTAAATGTTGCAACTTACCTTGGGTTCATGTGGCCAGGGCATGGAAACCCAAGGCTAAAGACTGGGGTTCAATGCACCTGCATGACAGAATAGTTGTAAACTATTACAATTAACAAATATGCCATACAAGCCACTTAAATAACATGTTTACGTGGCCTCTGCTCATAACACAAAATTGTATTACTTCAATGTTTCTTAAAAATAAACAACAAATAAACAGATTTTTTTAAAAGGTGTCTGGTGGAAATTATCATGAAAGCATTTCCAAGCATATCTTTAGATGATGCATATTCTGTTTTAAAAGCAGCAGGACACATGCATGGAGTGGACAGGAGAATGTGAGGCTTGTTAATTCAGTGTCATGTGTCCTGTGTGCCCTATAGCCTGTGGGGTCATGAGGGCTGACGACACAGACCCAACATACAGAGGCTGAATAGTAACTAATCGAACATGGTTCTACTTATGCATGGCTTTCTCACAAGATGTCAGTGGCATTTCAAGTCAGAGAGCATAGGTGTTATTCACATGTGTAGCTCTTGTCTACACTGTAAAAAAAAATCCCGTAAAAAAACGGTAAAAAGTCTGGCAGCAAAGTTTCCAGACGGATACCGTCAAATTACGGTAAATAACCATACCAGAAAATTACATGTAAAAGACTAAAAACACAGAGCAGGTTTAACAGTCAAAATTCATTAAATAACAGTATATTAACGTTGATAAATGTTCACTAAACAGTGGAATAACGGATATATTATGTCAAAAAACATTAAAAACCACTACCTTTCAGGTTAATCTCTGTAAATGTATCGCATTTATTTGTTACTTTATGAAACTGCCCAGTCTACCT
>OOFG01111103.1:10429-25911 GCA_900323295.1 Molva molva
AGAAGAGTCCACTGTTTCGTAGTTCTCGTAAAAGACGCTGATTGTATTGATTTGCAATGCATACATTATTTAAGATTTTCAAAAATAATAAGCCCCTTTAGGGTAAAGAAAATGCATTTTGATGCGGTGCCTACGATTATTGGGACTTATATGCTACTCATTCATATAAACTGTGCATTATCCATTCGGAATCCATTTAACGCTAATAGGTTTATGTTTATTTATTAATAGTTTTGTATAGAGCCCGACTGATACAGAATTTTAGGGGCCGATGCAAATACCGATATTAGGGAGAAAAAAATTACCGATATTCATATTTTTTTGACCACGGATAACAATGCTGAGCTAACTTACCCCACAATGTAATTCTCAGTATAACGTTATCTACAGCTGTTTGCATAATCGACTCATCTAAACTTAGCAGGCTTAGCTATTTTGACTTACGTTAGTTGCGGCTATTTCATTACAATGAAATTACATTATGTGATTAAATGTACGTGATTTACGTGAATAAAACGTTCATTACATTACCTCGTCCATGAACATGATTGCTGCTCAGCTCAATTTCCACCGGAAATGGTGGTGAACGACTCCCATGAGCCCACGCTACTACATGACGTCATCAAACTAAGACTTTTGTTTGTTTGTTTTGATAGAGAGCCCTCTAGCGGCAGAAAATTACATATTAGGCCTTTAACAAACATTTGACATTTATTGGTTTGAGGTTTATTATTTTTCCTCTCCGACAATCTGAATTTTATTTTTACCTATAATAATATCACATTGTATTATGTATAATATTTAAAACATTTTTTTTTTATCTTTAGGCTCCACGGTGTCCGAAATGTGTCAATGAGACAAAGGGAAAATATGGAGAAATTGTTTAAAACTATAAAATACATAAAAAATCTGTTAAGATAAGTACAAAGCTCAAAATGTGATGATTTGTTAAATGTTTAAACAAAGTTAAAAGATAAAGATATATTCGGGGTCATCTTATATTCGGGTCAATACGGTACACATTTTCTATCGTTGCTCTAGTGGTTAATAGGATTTTGGCATCTCTAGCCATCTCGGGTGGGAAAAGGGGCATGACCTCTAACTGTAGAGTAAATGGGCATAAAACAGCGGGTGTTTCTAGTTCCCCATTTTCAGTGGGATGGAGATGGAAATTCTCATAAGGGGCATAGTGCGGGCTCCTTTTGACATTTTGACCCCAGACTTGAAAAACTTAAGACGTGTAAACACAGCTAGCCTGTGTTTACACGTCTTAAGTTTTTCAAGCACTATGCCTCTTATGAGATTAAAATAAGTTTCTGTGCATTTTGCTCATCATTTTTTGATTCTCAGATATGCATGTTGGATGGGTAGGGTGTAGGTCAGGGAAGAACTTCAGCTCACAAGCTTGCAAGCGAGCTTGTGAGCTATCTCTTTTGGAAGCGGTGGACACAGGAATACTTGCCTCTAATACAAGAACGACAACGGTGGTCTAAGATAAGAAGAAGCTTTGCTCCAGGTGACATTGTTGTGGTGGTTGATTCTACTGCGCCACGAGGCTCCTGGTTAATGGGCAGAATACTGGAGACCAAACCAGATGCACAAGGTCTTGTGCGCAGGGTTCGATTTCAGACTAAGAGCAACATCTTGGAAAGACTAATAACAAAGATATGTCTGCTCCAAGAAGCTGAGACCTATGTACGGCAAGGACTGCTGGCCCTAAGAATAAAAAATACAAAACAAAGGAAGAAAATAAGATTTAAGAATCCCTGAAGATTAAATGCCAACACATAATACATACCTTTTTTGAAAACTTTATAACTTATTGTTAATTGTTTCGTTATACTTAAGACAATTAGGGGCCGGTGTGTAGGAGCCATTTATGCTTATTGTTGGCACGTCATATTATTTGTTTAGATATAGTTTGAAGTATAATTTGACAGTTTGACACTTGGTGGCAATCATTAGAGGCACAGGGTTGTGTATATATAGGGTCATAGGTAACAGGCAGAGGTGGGCACAGGTAGAGGGAGCACATACAGTTCTCACCAGCCAGATAACAGAGCGACAAAATACAACTGGCAGAATTGGAAGACCTGGTACGTTCATTTCTTTGTGTCAACAACTTAAATAAACACAAAACAAATGGCAATAACGTCTGGAATATCTGTTGCGTCTGTGTAAGATCACTCAGTCCTACCCGTGCATTAATGGCAACAGCAAAAAGGGACATTGGAAGAAATACTTAAAATTGCCATTATAGTATCTCTCCATGAAGTAAACAATACAGTGAGCAGGGATTGATTATAAAAGCAGAACTAATTTAGGCTATGAAGCTGTGATTGATATTGGCACACCGACACACACACAAAAAGACACAGACAACCACAGACATTGGTTTAGTAGTAGATGCCGTTTATGTGTGATTTTGGGCCCCCTATATGAAGAGTGGTGCATTACGCTAAGTAATTACTGTAATTGACACTGTGATGTCATGGAATGACATATCGACACCATACTTTATACACATGTTAAGAGAGGTGTCCTCTATGTGCCTGGCAAGCAAGGCCGTGACGTTTCCCAAAAGGGAAGATGGTACATCTTCCATCACCATTATCTCTACAGGACATTAGTGAATGGGGAAAAGATAAAGCAGACCAGGCTTACCTAATCGAGAAAAAACGATGCACTTTACTGCTTTTGCTGCAAGTTATTCTCAAGAAAGGACTATAAATTAATGACAGAGGGACTTTCTAACTGGACAAACAGGCATACTTCTGAGAAGTCTTGAAAGCAGTCCAGAGCACACAACCCACATGGCAACATGGAAGGATTTGGAACTGCGTCTACAAACAGGCAGGACCATAGACCAAGCCGAAAGGACACTTTTAGAGGCTGAGAAGCGGCGCTGGAGAGATGTCCTGACCCCCCTGATCTCTATAATACAATCTCTACATGAGAGAAATCTTGCATTGAGGGGGTCTGCAAACACATTACACCAGCAACACAATGGAAACTTTTTAAAAGAGGTGGAGCTGCTCGCCAAATTTGATCCTGTCATGAGGCAGCACATTGATCGCGTGGAAAGTTGGCAGTTCAGTCATTCCACCTATCTTGGAAATATGATCCAAAATGAGCTGATTGCTTCAATCAGTGGGAAAATGTTGGACACAATGGTGACTGAGATTAAACAGTCCAGATATTATTCAGTCATTTTGGATTGTACTCCTGACCTAAGCCACCATGAGCAGATGTCGGTCGTCACAAGGACTGTCAAAATGGACAAAGTACCGGAAATCAAGGAACACTTTCTAGGATTTCTTGTGGCTTCCAAAACAACAGGTCTTGGTTAATCATCTTTGATTCTGAACAGGCTTGAGGAGCTGAATATTCCTTTTGACGACTGCAGAGGGCAGTCGTACGACAACAGGGCCAATATGAAGGGGAGGAACAAAGGGGTTCAAGTAAGGCTGCTGGAGAAAATTCCTTGCGCACTTTATGTTCCATGTGGGGCACATACATTGAACTTGGTGGTGGCTGATGCAGCAAGAGCAGATGCCATCAGCTACTTTGGCAATGTACAGAAACTGTACAACCTGTTCTCTGCAGCACCACAAAGATGGGCAATCTTGAAGGACCATGTGACTCTGACACTGAAATCCTGGAGTGAAACGAGGTGGGAGAGCTGTGTCAACAGCATAGAGGCTGCATGGTACCAGGGCCCTAACATAAGGGAGGCACTGTTGGAGGTCAGGGACAAAGCCACAGATGCCCTGACCAAGGTTGAAGCTCAAGCTTTGGCAGAGGACATACCGCCATACCGCTTCCACATTTGCACAGTGGTTTGGTATGATATCCTCAACCAAGTAAAACACGTGAGCAAGCTCCCACAGTCTGCCACAATGCAGCTTGATGTGGCAGTTGACCTCCTCATGAAGGCAAAAACCTCACTGACAAGATACAGAGACACAGGCTTTGCTGCAGCTCAGGCCTCTGCTAAAGACATATGTGAGGAGATGAATGTAGAGGCTGTGCTTAAAGAGAAGAGGCTTAGAGGCACAAGGAAACACTTTGCCTATGAAGCCCCAGACGAGCCTATCGGAGATGCCATGAAGAGGCTAGCATTCTTTAATGTGATTGTGGACATTGAGTCATTAAAGGAAAGGTTTGAAACACTGGGAGAAGTGAGAACCAGATTTGGAGTGCTGCTTAACTTAAAAAAATTGGAGGGTGAGGCATTGTCCAACCAGTGCGATGAGCTCTGCAGCACATTAAGCACTGGAGATGAAGATGACATTGATGGAAAGGAACTGGCTCTTAAAATCAGCAACTTGCCAAGCCTGCCTTCAGATGACATGACTGCACTGGAGCTTCTCTCCTTCATCCACAAAAAGCAGGTTTAAATTGCTGTGGTCAACTTGAGATGTTTGATTTGAATTTGAGAGAAAAAAATATGTAAAGAGTTTTTCACAGATCTAGCCTCTTATCCTCTTAAAGTGCACCAGATTGATGCATTTAAATGTTAAATGCATGCCCCCAGACCACCTTAGAGGGTTTGGAATCCCCCCATCATAGTTCCACAAAATCGGGCCCCCCAAACAACATTTTGCATAGGGCCCCCAGAAAGCTAGAAACGGCCCTGCTCGCAAGTTTCCAGTTCCTGCCACCTTCTAAAGTGGACTTGTGATCGATTTAGAGCATTAGCGCTTAGCTTAGCATTTATTCAAATTTACACTGTGACACCTTTTTTGGAGATATCGACCCAAATTGTATTCTTGAGGGGGGTGGCCTCTATATCCCCAAGTAGTTTACAGTGCCTGACCACTTCTCAAGTGTAATTGTGATTGATTGAATATCGAAAGATTTTGATTTCCTTATAAGCCGGCCATTTTGAATTTTTTCAAAATTCTACTTAGAACAATGAGTAAGGCATGTCTATAGAGCATATGTATGAAATATTGGGTCATTTTGACATTTGAAGTTTTTCCGAAAATGTCACTGTACAGAAATAATAGACCTGCTTACCGGGGTTACATATGTCGTCTACAAATTTGACAACTTTTGTGCAATGCAGGGCTGAGCTATTAGCGTAACCAATCCGGAATAATAATAATACCCAAACCCCAGAATAACAATAGGTATCCACAGATACACTGTGAATGCCTAATAAACTAAAATTGCAGTCTCCAGTATCACCCCAATTACCGCATATTAGGCCAGTATCTGATTGGTGCATCCCCATCCTTTTCCGAACAGTTAAATATATGCAGCCATTTCATGCCACACATTTCTCATCCACATTTACTCTCAAACATTCACGTCCAACATACCTGGTGAAACAGTACACAAACTGATTTAAGAAGAATGTGTGACGCCCACCAATGTGTTGTCACATTTGTGTTATTGTATTTTGTTTCATGGGTAATTAACTTGCTTCCACTATATATGATATGTACATTATAGCTTGTAGCCAGCCGGGGGCAGTGTGGCGCTTTACTTCGCTTTAGGACGGTCTTTCCGGCAGGATTGGCGCTTTACGGTCTTTCTGCTGAACGAGGCTAAACTAACATAAGTGAAGTTGCCCTGTCTCATTTATTTCTCCTGTTTGCAGGTTTGTGATGTAGTAATATAGTTAACTAACTAACTTTTGTTATTTAAACATATTATATTAATATCTGAGTAACCGGGAAATGGATTCGTGTAAGGATACATGTTGTGTGCGGTTGAGAACTTGGATTTTCCTGTGTGTTATAAAATGGCGCTGCGGCTCTTGATGTTCAGGTCACGCCGATCAGTTTTGTTTTTGGCTCCGTGGATATTTGGGTTGGCTTCATTATATTTTTCGGATATGTAGGATTGTTTGGATGTTTAGGTGGATTTGAAGGGTGGAGTTGAAGGCTCCACATGGGGCCATATACAGATAGTGGCAGTATGCTAGGTTTTCTTTTGGGGCGATGTAAAACAACCTAGAAGTTATTATTTTATTTTGGTTAGCTGAACCAACAGAACGTAATAACTCAGTGAATGGACTGAAGGTTGAGTTTGTATTTGTGACTGTATTTTATTTCTGGGAATGTCTTTTTCGTGCGTTTCGTGGTGCATGTGAATAAACGGTCTTTCTGCTGAGCGAGGCTAAACTAACAGAAGTGAAATTGCCCTGTCTCATTTAGTTCTCCTGTTTGCAGAAACACAATATCTGTGTGCGTGTCCTGTAACCTGGGACCTGTAACAAATGCAATAATTCCTGTAACAGTTTAAGGTCCAGTGTGTAAAATTGAGGTGGACAATAGAGGTGAGGTTGCAGATTGCAACCAACTGAATCCCCCCCTCACTTTCCAAAGACTACGGTGGCCTGTACTGGCCTGTATTGTGTAAGGTGCCAGTAGGTGCTTCCAAAATTATGTGATGGTCTACTACAGCAACCAGTAGCAAAGTGTCAAGTGATGAGGTTCTTTGATAGATTTATGAATTGTATTTAGTTATTTATACAAAATGTAAATGTAAAACTATAGGTCATAGCTTACAGGTAAAGGTTATTTTACATTGAATGCGATTGTTCATTGAGGTTTTTTCCCATGTCAATAAAATTATTACAAATCATGAAACTGAATGGGACCACACATAAGCTTCGATTTCAGTTTTGCGAAAAAGGCACATTCATTTCAATCTCACCAAGGTTTTTTTCACGGCTTTTTAGCCTCCGAATAAATCAGTTTAACCAATCACACTCGGGTATCTTTGTCAAAGTCACCATGGACACTACATGTTGTAGGACATAGCGGAGGTAACATATTCTACGTTTCTCACACACAGTCATCAATCCATAGTGGTTAACTATATTCATATACCTATAATTATCGCTGTCTGTTATATGTATTGATGATTCAGCTCAATTGCAGCGCTACAAGCCAATGTTTACTTGCACTGCACAACATGAATAAAGGTTGCTTTTGACGTGCAGTTGTTTCGTTTTGGATACCAACTTTATCCGAAAGTGTAAGAGCCTACTTTTAGTCATCGAACAGGGAAAGTACCTCAAAAACTAACGATACTAATACATGTATGTATTAAAGAATGCACACCCACTTATCATAATCCCCCCCCATCCGCGAACTGCCATTCGCTTCATAATTTTTCCATCCGTGCAGCGGTTGATAGAGTGGCAAATTTAATTTATAACATCGCTCATTAACATGCTCCTACACAACGACGGTACTAAAAAATAATCACAAATAGGTTGTTGCCACGGGGATAATACCCCCGTCTCCTTCCTACAACTCTTAGCTCACAACACATTTTCTTAAAAACGTGTACTCTCTAGAGCCGATGGTCTGTTCTAGGCTACTGCAGAACCATGGCGGTGCAACATGGCGGCCTCCGTGGAAGAGGACCTGCTGCCCATGTAGATATAAAAGGCTCAGACTAAGGTAACGAAAACATGATTCGTATTTTCATGGGATTATACACTAATTAAAACATACATACATATTCAATTTCTGCAAAATCCGTTACGTTAGATGCCACTATATTCTACACAATGGACCTTTAATATAGTTTCATCTTCCTCCTGTTATTATCCCCCACAACTGCCAGACCTCTGCATTTAACCCCCCACTGTTCTTGAGGAGTTGATCAAACCGTTAATGTGGTTTCACCTTTTCTGTTCACATCCCCCTCCCTGCCAGACCTCTGTTCCTCAATGTTCTTGAGGAGTTGATCAGGAAGCATTTGGGGTTGTTGGGATAAGCATTAAATGTCATTTTTTCATGTATCAGTCAAACAATAGATCCTTTTTTTCATGCCATTTTTTTTTCCATTTAGGTTGGCACAAGACACCACGCATTCGCCAAGAATCGTTCTTAGAGCCGACAACTTCAAACATTTCTCTTAAATGAGGCCATGGATTTCGAATGTCTTGACGCTTCTCTATATGAATCTAAATGTGTTTCTAGTTGTACTTAAGATTTGTGAACTTGTAGGTTGTTATTTCTAGCCCCAGAAAGATGTGTAAATCTGTGAATTGGTTTGCAAAACACGTGATTTTTCCAATGCGTAAATTAATGTAAGAATAAATTCCCAAACAACCGCAAACTTGCACTGTACACCGTCAACAAATACAATGATATTTGTGATTGCGTAGCCAAATTTTTATTACATTACTTACATTATTATTACACAACTACTTTTGGCACAAATTGGGCATTGAGCACTAGAATCTGCAAATACACTTGTACATCCATTGAAAGCTCTCTGTAGTAATACTTTTATATACAACTAGTAGCTTTTGTTAATGCCTAATTGCAAAAGAGGGATGTCAGTTACCAAACCATCTTGACTTAACACACGTGTGTGTTAAGTTATTGTAACTTTTGGAAAAAGTGTGACCTAATTATTTCTTAGATATATTCTTTATATTTGTTTACTTTTGGTCAGTAGCCTGATTTCGTAACAGCTGGTTATGGTGGCCTAGACGTGTCAAACAAACTGCATATCCAAAACGCTTTGCAAATTCGAAAAACACAAGGGCATTGACGGAAAAAACAAATCCAAAAGCCGTAATGAAAATACAAATACTACAACACAAATGTGGATAGCCTAAGCAAAATAGAAAATAAGTTATCTTTGAAACATTACCTTCACCTGTGACAGACTTATTGGCATCATACAATAATTTGATGTTCTTGCCACACAAACTGCAAAAATATAATTTCAGAATGCAGGTTGAATCCACAAAAAGGACATAACATTGTAATTGGTAATTCAATCAGGAGAGACCAGTGTCTAGGCACTGGTGGTGGTGTGACTATGTTTGGAGTTCCATGGCCCTGGAGGACGCCATCTCTTTCTCCGTAGACAGGTGGAGCTTGGTCCCGGAGGTGAAGGGGATGGAGGATGGCTGCAACGAGTCTTGATTAAACAACCGACAAGCGACAAGCATGAATGAGAGATGTTTATATTGTTGTGTGATCCAAGAGTTTTCTATGATAAGACTATAACTCATGTTCCCTCCTACTATGGATTTCAATTACTGGTTATCAATCTCCCAAGTTAGAGGCTAGACCCAAGCGAGCTCTGTCCAATATCTCATTTTGAGATCTCAATTAACCTTACTATGTTTCATTCTTCTCTAACGGTCGGGGTAAGAGCCCTTACCTCCCTGGGACCCCTTTGTAGTATAACTATTTTGTGCACAATCCAGTAATGAGTTTCATCCCTATGGTAAAGATGATGTCTATTTCTTATTTCTTGTTTCTACCTGTTTTTTGGGTATGTTTACTTTAGCGAGGGTGATTAAGCACAAGAGAAACCAGATGTCTTTGGAGACTGGATATATTTATTTCAATAACATATACAATCAAAAAGAGATTACCTTATATAAGACTAACAGAAGTTAGTCTTATATGAAGAAGAAAAAATAAAACAAATCAAATGGTCATCTTCTGCTTAAGGGAGCTGGCTACTTTGGTTCTTTGTCCTTTCCTCCTGCTTCATCCACGGTCTTGATCTTCCTTGATGTCACTCTACTGTACATGTACTTCTCCTATCTCCCCGTACATTCACCTCCTTACTGTACTGTATCCCCCTCTTTTATAGGGAAGATGTAGTAGGCGTGATAACAGTTTTATTGCCCAGTTTATACAATAGTCAGCGAGTCTTTTGGTTAGACTAGTTAAAAAAGTCCTCAATGATGTCATTGTTTGTTGCCGCTTCATACTGAATACATACATTTAAACAATACAAAGTGCTTCTTTTTTGGGCTGAAACAAATCATTTGTGTAAAAAGAAGAAGAGAATACAATGTTTTTGGAAAATTTATTAGATATTCATACAAAGAGTAAATACATCATTTCTTTGTTATGAGGTTATCCAATAAAAAATGAAAATAATAAAGTTATGTTTCAGCATACTTGTTCATAGGCACATTCTTAAAAAAACCTCTTTCTGCTCATCAGTTGAAATGGGGTGCATCAAATCTCGACCCCCTCCATTCCTGAACTCTGTTTCAACCCCTGTACTTTTTTCTTTCACTCACGTGCAGGTTATTCCTGAATCAGTGCTGCAACAGCAGAGGGGGGCTTGTAGCCTTGTAGAGAGAGGGAGAGAGAGGTGAGACCAGAGGTGCGTTCAAATTAGCAAACAAAGGCCAACGTTCGCAAACATTTTCAAAACGTTTTTCGTTTGCTTTGAGTTAACTGCGAACGTTTGCGAACAGACACAAACGGTCTGAGGAGGTAGTTCTTGGCGATCGATCATGGACGCTGGACTAAGGGAGATGTGTGCCCAGATGGGAGTTATTCCAGAAAATGTACTTCCACAGGCCTATATCTAAATCCTTACTTCAACTGTAGTCCTATGCATCCGAAAGTGCGACCTGAATGTAAAATCGTCGTAGGTTGGTACGACTTTGGTTACATAGCCCTCTATTCTTCTTGCATCTTTTGATTTACGTGTCAGTATGCTCTGTACCAAATCGACTACATCTAACATGTTTTCCTCTGTAAAATTATCAATAATAACAGAGGCTGCAGCTAATACAATTGTCTTGTTGGTTGCCATCTTTGTTGACAGTTTAAATCAAACAAACAAAAACGTTCAAATTTAAAATTTCAAAGAATACCTGTTCGCCTGGAATGTTCGCCTTAGTTTGCCGAATTTGAACGCACCTCTGGTGTGTTCCAAATGTTGCGCAATACCCGCAATCCCCCACTGAAAATCAGGCCTTTTGTACTCTGACATTCGCCTCGAGATTGTGCGCCTGGACACTCCTGTTAATTGTGAGATTCGTAATTCGTAAGTCGTAACTGGCAGCTGCATTTTCAGGAGAAAACTGTCATAGTCTTTGTAGAACGTTCTTACTGGTTGGTATGAGTCAAGGATCACACCGAGTTTAAACGACTGCATTTAATCCAAACGTTCAATAAACTGCGATACAAACAGGAAGTAAAGGGGAACTAGCCCGCCGGGCATTCTGATTGGATGAGGCCACACAGTACGGTGGCTCCGGTGGCTCATAATGAACAAACTATAATCATTTAACCAAATGATCTACATCCTCTCCTTTTAGTCTTTAGCACCGTCAACAAAATAGCACTGGTAAACATTGCAACTTAAATCAAACAAATAAGGTTAATTGAATACTTCTTATTTCACTTTTAACGTTTAGGCCTCTTCATAGCCTACTAAACACTTTGAGAGTTTAAGTACATCAAATGTCCCAATATTAAACACGCTGGATAGATGGGATTATTCTTTCTTTTTTTTTTTTTTTTTTTTTTTTCTCACATGTATTTGGGATTTGGTTTGCAGGTGCGACCTGAGCGTGTGGTGTATTGTGTGTCTTGATTCTCAATGGGTGAGGGCGTTGTGGACTGGGGCTGGGGAGAGGATGGGTGTTGTGGTTGCACCGTGTGTGATGCTGGCATTTGTGGTGGGGGAGAACTGTCCACTGTAGGGGGGCTGTTGTCCTGTTGGTCTGGGTCATCAACGAGCTGCGGCGATGGTGGCTCTGCGACAGGAAGTATGTGGCGGCGATTTCTCCTATAAGTCTTCCCATCTGCTTGAACTATGTAGGACCGTGGCTCTTTACTCATCTCCTTCACCGTTCCAAGTCTCTCGTAGCCTTTTGCTGTCTGCATGCGTACCACTTGTCCCTCTGCCAGCGGCTGTAGTGGGTGGCTCGACTTGTCATAGCAGCGCTTCAGGGTGAGCCTTTTGTTGAGAAGTTGGGCGGCAACTTGCTTGACATTCCTCGTGGCAGGCTCCAGCAGTTTAGTGCTCACTGGAATGGCTGCTCGAGTTTGGCGTGACATAAGACGCTCAGCAGGAGAGCCTAATGTTGGGTCACGGGGAATGTTTCTGAGGTTCAGGATATTGAGAAACACATCAGATCCGTCTCTGTGCGATTTCTCCATGAGTTGCTTGGCACTACAGACTGCTCTTTCCGCGAGTCCGTTTGACTGGGGAAACTCCGGGCTGCTTGTGGTATGAGTAAAATCCCATTGCTTAGCAAAATCCTTGAAGTGCTGGCTGGTGTATTGTCTAGCATTGTCTGTGATGAGTACGTGAGGTGTACCGTGTACCGAAAAGTGTCTTTTCAATTTGGATATGACGGCTGATGAGGTCAAATCTCGGAGCAGGTCGAGTTCGAACCAGCCGGAGTACGAATCCACGAGAACTTGATAATGTTTGCCATGCCAATCAAGAATGTCTGCAGCCACTGTGGACCATGGCAGATCTGGAACAGGGTGGAGTTGGAGGGGCTCTTTTCGCTGATGCGACTTTGTGCTATTGCACACTGCACATGAGAGCAGCTCTTCTGTAATGTTCTTAGACATAGCAGGCCAGAAGATTACACCTCTAGCTCTACGTTTGGTTGCCTCAATACCTGGGTGGCCTTTGTGCACAATGTTGATGTACTCCCTGTGCAGTGATTGGGGGATGACCGCTTTATGGCCTTTCATGACGATGCCATCTTCCACTGTCAGCTCATCTCTGTATGGAAAGAAATGGCTGATGGCAGGCTGGAGTTGGCTTTCTCTGGTGGGCCATCCGCGTTGAATGATTGTGGTAAGGGTCTGTAGCACCTCGTCTTCAGCTGTATGTTTACGGAGTTCCTCCAGGCGGGCTGAGGATATGTAGCTCACACTCATGACTTCGTAGTCACCGTTTTCAACAGAGCTCTGCGGTGCATGTGAGCTGGGAGCTCTGGAGAGGGTGTCTGCCAGGTACATGTGCCCTTTTTGTAGATTAGGTCGATGTCGTAACTTTGCAGGCGAAGCAGCATTCTCTGGAGACGGGCAGGAGCGGCATGAATGGGCTTTTTTATGATGGTCACCAAGAGCTGGTGGTCGGTTTCTACGATTGTGGGCTTTCCGTAGACATAGTCTTTGAATTTTGTGCAGGCAAACACAACAGCTAGAAGCTCCTTTTCTATTTGAGCGTATCGTGTCTCAGTGTCTGTGAGAGCACGCGACGCAAAGGCTACAGGTCTGCCGTTCTGTAAGCATGCTGCTCCTAGTCCATAACCTGACGCGTCGCAGGTCAGTGTAACTGGGTCTTTGACATTGTAATACGCCAGTACTGGTGGGCTGGCCAGGCATGACTTGAGGCGGCCGAAGGCTTCCTGATGCTGTTGAAACCAGCACCATGCTGTCTCTTTGCGGGTGAGTTGCCTAAGGGGCGCTGCAATGTCGCTGAGATTTGGAATGTACTTGCTAAAGTAGTTGACCATGCCCAGGAAGCGTTGTAGTGAGGTCACATCCGTGGGGACTGGCATGTCATTGATCGCTGCAGTTTTAGACGGGTCCGCTTTTAGGCCATTGCTTGTGAAGATGTGGCCTACGTAGGCTACTTGGTCCAGGCGAAATTTACATTTGTCTGGGTTTAGCCTGAGATTGATCTCCCGTGCCCTTTCGAGCACTTTTCTCAAGTTGGCGTCGTGTTCAGCCACTCCGCGGCCTCCTATGATGATGTCATCGACGATGACTGAGCAGGGGTAACCCGCAAACAGTTGTTCCATGGAGCGCTGAAATACTTCACTGGCGGAATTAATGCCAAAGGGCATCCGAAGGAATCTGTAGCGCCCAAATGGGGTGCTGAATGTGGTCAGCAGTGATGATTTCTTGTCTAGACGTATCTGCCAGAAAGAGTTCTTTGCATCCAGAACAGAATAAACTGTTGCCCCGGACATTTGCGCTGCCACCTCTTCCACGCTGCGCATTGGGTGGTGGGGTCTTTTCAATGCGGTGTTGAGGTCTTTGGGATTGATACAAAGTCTGATTTCTCGCTTGTCTTTCTTATGTGCTACCATGGACGACACCCAGTCGGTTGGTTCTGTGACTGGTGTTATGACACCTATGCTTTGCATGCGTTCAAGTTCAGCTTTAACTCTTTCTTGCATTGCGACAGGGATGCGGTGAGCTGGACGGACCATAGGCTGTATGCTGGGATCCAAGGTCATGGAATATGTGACTGGGAGTTCTCCTAATTCCTTGCTGAAAAGGTCTTTGTACTGCACGAACGTCTGTGAGCTGAAATCCATGTTGCTCTCCATGCTGATCTGGTGGACATCTGGACTAATTTTCACAACCCCCATGTCCATGCATGCACGAAATCCTAGCAGTGGTTGCACTGCTCTGTCCACAATGAAAAACGGCAATGAGTGGTTCTGCTCCTTTAAGCAGCACTGCAGTGTGGCGATGCCACTTGTCTCAATTCTTGTGCCTCCATATGCAACAAGGCTAGCTGCTTTCTTCTGCTGTACAAGTTGTTCGCCATTATTGAGTCTTTTGAAAGTGTTGAGTGACATCACATTGCATTTTGCTCCTGTATCTACTTTCATCTCGGTGGACTTGCCGTTTATGTGCATTGTGACAAATCCTTCATCTTTTTCAATGGCTTTTAGATTCACACAATCAACATGACTGTCAACTTCAACGCCCTCCACATAGAATGTTCCATCGTCACATGTGTGATCCTCCATTTCTAGCTCGTTAACTGCATGTCTGACATTCTGTCTGGGATGTTGCCTATTTTGGCTGCACGGTTTAGACTTACAGCAACTTTTGTAGTGGTTGAACTTTTGGCAACTGTGACACTGTTGCCCGAATGCTGGACACTTTTCCCGCTTGGCTGTGTGGCTCCCTCCACAATTATTGCACCTCATGACGGTCTGTGCGGGGGGCTGGGGCTTTGGCCAATGCATTTTATTTGAAACTAACAACTGCATTAACACTGGTTGCATTGCTTTGTGATGCTAACGTCTTGCTGCTTTCCTCTGTCATCTCGTGTATTTGACAGATAGAAATGGCTTTGGCAAGTTTTAGCTCGCTATCTCTTAACAGAGCTTTTCTCAAAGTGTCACTGGTAACGCCACACACGATGCGGTCACAGATAAGCTCGTCCGTTAAGTCTCCAAAATGGCAGCATTTAGCCTTAATCCTTAAATCACTTGTGAATGATTCAATGCTCTCACCTTGTTTCTGACTTCTGGTATGAAATTTGTGTCTTTCCATAGTCCTGTTGTTTTGAGGATTGCAGATTTCCAGAAACTTTTTCTTCAAACATTCGGGGTCCTCTCGAGATTCAGCTGGGGTAATGATCCCTCCATCATCTCCTGGCGCGCGCACTTCAGCAGAGTAGACAAAAGACCGCTCTCGTTCGATGGCGTCTGGGCCAGCAATGTTGAGAAGGATATAAGCTTGAGTCTTTGCTGACTTTTCTGAGTGTGCGGCAGCAATAAAAATGTCGTACTCCCGCTCAAAAATACGCCAATTCTCGGCGATATTTTCATCAAAAACGAGAGGGTCCGGTCTGCGAAATCCATCCGCCATCACGTCGGGGAAAGGAAAACAACGTTCTTAACTGGTGATGGCTACGCTAGCACGGTTAAATCCAACAGGTTGTTCAACGACGACCGGAGAAAAAAGGAAAAAATAACACTGGCGAGAAGTCCATACTCGCTTCTGACACCATGTCAAATGTTT
>OOFG01111104.1:0-29084 GCA_900323295.1 Molva molva
AGGCGGGCGTACACAGGAGGCATCAGGTTTCAGGTTCATCCCTGGTAACTATGATGATTATGATGATGAAGTCAGCATTAGGCTTTAGGAACATCTCGTCTAGATTTACACACCAATTCACCCCGTCTCTGTCTCCCATCTCACTCACACATCTGCTCTCCATTAACCACTTGCCCTAGCCTACACCTCCTCCGCCTCCTCCTTTGACATTACCCACAATGCACCACAGGACACACTGGCTCTGCTCCTCTGTAGGGACCCCAGCTTACCATGTCATGTATTTAATACTTATATTTGGGTTGCAAGTCATACCTTGACACTCTTCAAACCTATCTGTGTTGGATCGCAGGGGGTGTAGAGTTGGAGGCACTGATTTAATTTAACTTGTATTCTTTTCAAACATGTATCGGAGCTAATAAGTTTGATTTTGGAGAGTTTGGTTCCTTTGTTTTTCTCTTATCCCTGAACGTCTGCCAGACACCTGGTGTGTATTGACCCAGACAAACTGAATGCTGCCTTCAACCAGACACCAAGCACAGCAAAACCCACCATAAATAAACCCACATAGCAATAGTCTGCATTACAGAACAAATGTACCCAAGTATGAAAGAAGTGAAGAAAAGACAGTTCAACATTCAGTTCTTGTTTGAAAGTAATTTCAATGTCCCCTCAGCATCATCTGAAAGGCCTTGAGCTGAATATTATTCAGTAATAAAACACTGGTTAAAATAAAACATTAAAGGTGGTTAAAAGCGGAGAATAGAGGAGGACGTGTCTAGCTCTTGAGACAGTATACACAATGCCTCCTATTGTACACTCAGACTCAGATCTTAAACACATTCGAAGAACGCATGACTTCATTTCTGGTTGGTGGACGCTGGCCTCATGTGATCAACTCTGATGAACTTCAACAACAAGGATCTGTGTTTGAGATGCTTTATATGTTTATAAACATTATATAAGAACATGTAGGAAACAAAAACAATACTTCTACTTCTCTATACTCAATCTCCGTTTTCAACCTTAAGGAAGTCAGAATAATTGCCAATGAAACATTCTTTCCAAACTGTAAACACTTTAATATACGGTATGATTGAAACGCGTGTGCCAGACTGCGTGTGCGTCACGGTATGTGTGCATTTCCAAAGCCAGGTAAATTGTTTTTATTATAACTGTATTGGAAAATAATGAGGTATCCAGAGTATATTGGCAGATAAAGTCATATATTGGCAGATAAAGTCGTAGATTACCGCTGAGCCCGGTGGACAAACAGACACAGTTCAGGCTAAATGAAACTATGAAAGTATTTGCGGATCGTTTTTTCTTTTGGACTGGTTCAGGCCTGGTGTCGAGTTAACCTGGTGGACTGTGCGTCTGCACGCTGATGACAAGCACATGTCTGTGAGCCTTCCAAGCGCAACAAGGCCTTCTCCATCAGAACCTGCCATGCCTTGACCAAGGCCCAACAGCACTTCAGCTTAACATAGTTGGAGCTCCTGTCAGAAGGAACTGGGGAGACATATTTTATTTTCCGTACATCAGTACCCCCTAAGGAAGGTCCCAAATGCCAGGGAAAGTGAGATGTGTGTGAAAGGAGAGAGTACCTTTCACTAAACGCTTTTACAGACACTTTGACCAAAGAATGTGGTTTGGAAAGGTGTCGATGTTAACTGCATGGAAACGTTGGCGAGTGCTGGACACCTCTGTGGTTTTAGCAAGAACGAACAAGGTTATGTTTTTTACTGATTCAGTTGATGCCCAGAAGCATTCCTTGGAGAGAAAAACCTTGTAACAGCCTGTTGATTTGATGACAACTGTATGTTTAACTCTAAGTAGAAAACCTTTGACTGAAAATATGGGCAGGAAGACCAATCCAAAAGATCTGCATTTCCTGTGTATGGCGATCCGTAGGAGGTGATGAGCACCTTGGGAAAAGCCATTACCCTTTAATCAGCTACCAAGATAAGGGTAGAAAAAGGTGGAGCCATAAGGAGAAAGAGAGAAAACCCAGCCAAGGAGCTGTGTGGTAATGTGGTTTATTTATCCTAGAGGAACATGTGATGCTGTAGTGATTACACAGATTAGTTGATCTGTTTCCCCGGGTCATTAAAGACACATCTAACAGCTCAAAAATCAAAGGAGGAAATTTAAGAATATTTAAATGAAAGATGACATGGGCAAAGTTAATGAACTAAACAAATCAGTGTAGAAGACCTCCTTCATCAGGGCTGGTAGGGGGTATGTGCAGCAAAACAATGAAATGTGGTTAAACTAAAAATCTGGGCTTTTTTCCTTCAACCAAGCCGCCTGCCAAGAATTTTTGCGTAGGAAGAAAAGTTCAAGGCATCAAAAATATTCTCTTCCCTGTGCGGTGCATTGTGTGCCATTATAATTAAGACACAAGTCTGACTTTCTGTTTGTGCAGGACATTTTTTTGATTGTTGAATTTAAAATAGCACCTGAATAAACTCCACACATGGGTCAGGACCTTTTCTTCACAGACACATGGGTTGGTCGGTCTGTTTCTTCGCTGGTGAACCACCAGTTTGCAGAAGTGCCTCGGCGGTAGTCAGCTAACCCCCAGTCGAGCCCGGTTGCGGTGGACAGCACCTCAATCATCCTGTCTCCCAGATAACAGCCCGGCAGTTGGTAGACAATAGAGAGGTATCTATCCTTAGCCCAGAAGTGGTTTGTTGTCCGGACGTCTGAGGAAAGAGACATTCGGTTCAAGGAAGGAAGGTCTTCCAGCCGATAGCAAATGAAATGTCACACGATCGTTTGGTTTTGGCTAGTTTGTTTTCTTCTACGTCACGTCTGTCCTTCCAAACCAAACAATACAGAAATAGTCTGACCTCTCTGGAGGGCATGTGACAACATTCAGTGTTTATCTCTGTAGCCGTGGAAACAGAAGTTCTCTCTGCGACTGCAGAAGTTTATCTAGTCCTATTCTTATCAGTAAAGCCGTGTCATGTCAGTCATGATGAAGTTCAAGACAGAGATTAGAAAACCGAGATCATGCCGTTAAATTCCTGTCAGAAATTGTTTACGTAAATACGAAAATATGGGCCATTGGAAACCAACGACAAGGAATAGAAATAAGTTTGAAGGACCTCAGAATGACGAAAGGTGGGTTAGACATTTTTTCAGTCAAAGAACCAACTGTTCATTTGAGAGAAATCTGGACAAGGCGGGATAGTGTGGAAATTTGACAGATGACTGGAAATGTTTTTCCACCTGTGACAACACTGCTTTCTCAATAATTCCCCTTAAGATGACAAATCTTAGAGAGTGAAGTATTAGCATATAATACTTCCTATTGAATAAATGGAAATAACTTAGATGGGCTTGGCCTGAAGTAGACAAAGACCGTTTTGTTTGTATTTTGATTGAGTGTATTTTGATTGAGAATACTATACAATACAATGACAGAACAAGAACTGTTGGATTTTGTCAAGTGACCCACTGCTACAATAAACAGGGCAGGTTTTCATTCTAAATGTTTACCAAACACTTTATTGTGAAGCTTTGAGCTTGGAAAAGGGTCACATCTGCAACTTGAAAAGCTAATTTGGGTCAAAGTGACGTTTTAGTCATGGTGCCCTGCAAGGGGGGTGGATGTCTGATAATCATTTCCTTCTTGTGGTGAAAATAAAACACAGCACAACAATAGAGGCAGGAAAAGACTGACCCCAACTGCTCCCCTTGTCGTAACCGTCTATCAACAAATGCAAGGGTAGCGATAGGCTAGAGGTCACTGCATTCCAGTGAGGTGTCTAGTAATTAGTTTTGACCATGGTGGAGGGAAAAGTGGAGCCACTCAAGACTTTTTCTTTGCTACCCCAGAGAGGAACGCTAAACAGCTCGTTGGAAGGCAGGTGTGAATCACCAAATAACTTCCAGGAACAAGGAGGTATGAGGCTGGGGGGGTAGGGGGGCTTGTCCGGTATTTAAACAGGAAGGAGATGTTGTTGGAGGGATTGACCTGGAGATGGTTGTTGTGGAGACAGCTTCTGTCACTGGCCAACAATGGCATAGAGTCAAACAGTGAATCAGTCAGCCAGACAGTCAGACTAACAGACAGACCGTTGGTTAGACAGTCAGACAGTCAGCCTGACAGGTCAGCCAGTCAGGCAGTGCAGTGCACTGAGGATCAACCCAAAGCCAGACAGATCAGAATCTGTCATGGGCAGCAGAGAGGGGCTCTGTTAAACCAACTGAAATACAGCTAGCGTTAGCAGACCTTTTACATTTTGTTATTATTTTTAATATAATTCTTCTGTCTCTCCACTTTTATGGGAATTCTATTGAACACATCTCTATAGTCGACTTTATATGTTTGTATACATTTTATTTTGTACATATTTCATTTTATTTTCCGCTCTGTATCTATGTATTTTACTCCACATGCACTCAGATTGAGTTGTTCAAATACAAGCTAACCACTAATCTCTAGCTGTATCTTGTATCCCATGGTAACAGAATGAGCCCCGTCACTGTGTGCTTTGCGAACGCCTGGGTAGGTTTTGGTGTAATGAAGCTTGACGTGTGTGTGTGTGTGTGTTTGCTCTCTGCTTTAGGGTGTTCAAACGAACAGGGGAGCAAAGATCACAAGCATCGATCCAGAGAGAGAGAGCGAGAGAGACTTACAACTTCTCCTCACTATGAGCTGGAACTAAAAGACAGAGCTTCAGTTTGAGGTGAGTTCCTCTAGATCTTTACTGCTTAATCTGCATTCTGCTCAGACCTTCCACAGGAGGACCAGAGAGGCATTTAAAACACCACAAGCTACATGTGGTCTCCATGTGTCCCCATATCAACAAATAAACAGGACGAATGCAGCATTCTTCATGGAGACGTCGACGTCAGCATTGAACATCAGCCAGGTTATGAGTGGCCACCATTTTGCGCTAAACGAAAACACACACAGCGTGCAGGGTCAGGGTTTGGGTAATTTCAGGGAATCCATGTGATCTGTGTGAAGACATGTGGTTTGATTCACAGGGAAACTGCTACAGGTTAAACAGCTCACAGACTCATTGTCTTTTCATATCTCTGCTAAATGTTGCTGCTTGTTTTCCTTCAAAAGGCCGTAACAAAAAGCACATGTTGAACCACCAGGAAACGGTTGAAGATTCCATGAAACAGGTTAGATGGTAGGTAAGGGGTAGGGTAGTTAGGTTCCGGGGCAGATTAGGGTTGGGGTAAGTTTAGGGTTAGATGGTACAGTTAGATTAGGGTTCAGGTAGGGGTAGAGGTAGGGCTAATGGTAGATTTAGGGTTTAGGGTTTAAGGGTTAGGTCAAAGGGTTAGAGGTTTTGTTGAAATAGAGCCTACCCAAAAAATGCACTCATATTTTTTTTGTTTGTTTGTTTGTTTGTTTAGGCTTAGAGCTAGGCTTAGGGTAGGTTAGGGTTAAGGTTAGTTTAAGGGTATACCTGCTTGTTGTGTTTTCCTTCGCTCTCTGTATCCATCAACAGCTGCATCCTCGTACCCGAGTCCAGCGCTGTGATGTCATTAGGCCTGGAGGAAGGGAGGGGAGGGGTCCGGGGAACAATGACCACCAAGAGGAGAAAACCCAGAGTCAGCAGAAACCGCTAGAGACTGGGGGGGGTGGAGTTACAATGCTCTATGTAACTCAGATAAACTCTGAGTGGAAACAGCTTGCATCCCTCAGGAAGGAAATCAGCCATGAAGGAGGCCATCAACCAGGGGGGTGTCCTCATAAATACACAACAGAAAGTAAACAATCAACAACAACATTATGTGAAATAAAACAAGGATCTGTTGGATTACGCAACGTGGGGAACCGGACAATATTGGGCGGGTGGTTTCTTGGGCGGGAAGTGTGAAATTTCCTCGGAATCCTGGAGGAGTCACAACCGTGGGGGGAACAAGACTCGTCTGGGAAGACCAACAATAGCTTCTTTCAGAGTTAGGAAACTAGCAGGACGTAGCGTTAGCGTCGCTCCAGATGAGCTGATGTAGACCCACACCCACGTAGAACCACGGAGGACTGGACCAGAGAGGAGCACAGAACAGAGGAGGCAGGCTGGACTTGGACCTGGTTTGGGGGGAGGGGGGATCTGGTCATGGGGGATTTTTTCTACAACTCTGGTGTAGACTGTTGGTCTACACCAGGAGAGAGCCAAATCCTTTCAATGCGGGTCAGTTCCGGTTCAGAGAGGAGATCGGAGAGGTCGGGAAGCATGTGCCAGATGATCCCAGCGGAGGTGGTAACATTTTGAGGACACAGAGGAGCGTTTGTTGGCTGGTGGTCTCGCTTCAAAGTTTCCATGCACCACCTCCTTCTCCTCCTCCACCACCACATGGAGGAGGAGGAGGAGGTGGGGGTTTGTTGGTCTGCAATATGAAACCAGGAGGTGGTCACTCAGAGGGTTTTCGCTCTCTAGGTATTGGGGTTTCCTCCTACCTCCAATATTAGGGTACTTGGTATGTTAGGGTATTGAGCATGTTGGCTTTGTCTGACCAAAACTAACGTTGATGTATGTCAGTCTCTAGGTGTGAAGACCAACCATGGATGTGAAGAAGAAGGAGATGGACCTGCTGAGCAACAGCATCGCCGCTTTCGCTCACATTAAAGGTCAGTCTGTGTTCCTCAGATACAATATGTGTTATGCCAGATCATGTTCAGAATTTCATCATAGTCAAAAGGTGCTGGGTTCGATCTCCAATACCCTACCTGTTAGCTAAGATCCTTGAGCAAGCCCAATTACTTCTCTCACTGTATTCAATGTCCAACCCCTAACTGTCTGACCCCAGATGATTTTTGGTGTGTCTCCTCTTGTAGCAAACCCAGAGAGTTTCGGTCTTTACTTTGTGATCGGGGTGTGCTTTGGTCTGGTGCTGACGCTCTGTCTCCTGGTGATCCGGATCTCCTGTAAGCCTCGCACCGCTGTCCCGCCCGCCACGCTCGAGAACAAACGGCTGAAGGATGCCAGCCGTGAAGACGAGGACGACAGCGACGATGATGACGACGATGAAGACGAGGTCGTCGTGGCGTTGACCCCGCCCCCCACCACCTCCACCACCATCACGGAGGTTCCTGTCGGCAACCACCACCACAGCCAATTGGACGGTGCACCGAATGTTTTCACGTCAGCCGAGGAGCTGGAGCGAGCCCAGCGATTGGAGGAGAGGGAGCGAATCATCCGGGAGATCTGGAGGAATGGCCAACCGGATATTCTGGGGACAGGAGCAGGAACTATTGGACGCGTACACTACTACTAAATACACTGTAATCTGTGCTACGGGTCTGACAGAGGGTCATGAAAACTAGAGAGACCCCTGGCCTGACCCACAAGACACACACTCAAACTGTGTGCGTGCGTGTTGCAGAAAGCACAATGAGCTTGCACGTGAGAAAATGCACGAGTCCATGTTGGGCTATCTCTTGGTTCTGATCTGCAGACATTTTGAACCCTTTGTAAAGAAGTGAAGTGAGCTGGGCCAACATAAAATCCAACTCCTTTACAGTTACTCTCTGGGATCCACTTGACAAAGCAGTGGTCTTTTACTGACACGTGTCAAACGGTGTAATGTTGCCCATCAAGCGTACGGTGGCCATCTTGAGGCCTTCTTCCCAAGACACATTCCCGCCATAACAGGCATAACGTCCTGTCCCTGCGGCAGAGTTGCAATATGAACCAAATCATTGTTTTAATAATCATCATGCATTAATGTCGCCTGGAGCTAAATGTGACAAAGCACAATGTTGTTCAAGTTTATGTATTCAAAAATGATAATATACTCATAATGACACACAGCAAACATAAGGATGAAGTATTTTACAACACAAATATATTTTTTAAAGATTAGCGTTGAAATATTTAAAATGATGAATTTCAAAGTGTCAATATAAATTTTATTTGAATTGGACAGAAAATGAACTCAAGAGAGGAAATGAGAGAATTAAAGTATTGAACAGAGAATAGTATTCTTCATGCCGAGCCACAGGCTATTTGAACAGTATTTTAGAAGACATCAGAGAGAGGCTTGAGGAAGAACCTTCAACTTTTATTTTCTTCTCATGGCTCCCAGGAGTGCTTTAAATCGTTGAGCAGATACAGGTTTCTAGAAACAACCATTAACAAATAAAAATTGTTATATGTTGGCATTGTAACAGTAACTGCGTGTACTCCTTAAGGATCCCCAAAGACGGAGGATATAAATCGTGACGTCTGATGATCGGTATGAAACTCATATCCTGTCCCGGCCTGAGGAGATGTATCGGTTACAGTACTTTGTGCACGGAGATAGACTTTCTTGATGAAATACGCGTTTGCATTCCATTTGATTACATGTTGCTCCGTGCTTTTGGCCACTGTCCTTCAATTAAGGAAGGGGGAAAAAATAAATGTATGACTTGTGTCCACATGTTTTGTTTCTGCTGCTTCATGAAAAATTCACCAACGCACGCTCTGCACACTCTGTCCATCGTTGAGAGGAACCTTTTGTTAAGATGTCGGAAAATTCTAGACAAACATACAATGTGCTGATTAAACAGATCGGCTTTGGGCTACTGACTCGGGTTTCTGACCTCACCATGTGGTGGTGTCTGTGTGTGCAGGAGTTCCTCCTTCCTGTCTAGTTAGCCAACGCACTTTTCAGAAAGACAAGAGTGTTGATGGTGGTTGGTTTGCAGGTGGTCTGCTGACAGGGAGGGAACTACAGGTGGCCATTTTAACGATTAAGCATGAATAAACAGCACTCTCAACTTCACAAATATTTCCAAAAGGAGGCGGAGCCGACTCGTACGACTTCTGGAAACAGGACTTCAGTGTCTGTGCAGAATGTGGGAAATGTATCCTCAAACAAACATCCCAGATGAGGGTAAACTATAATTTATGGTTCCCTGGCTGATCCTAGAAAACCCTGCATCATAAATAACTACAGAGGCATTCACCAAGCTTCACTGTAATCTCCTGTGTTTGCTAAACAAAGCACTCCTACAGCAAAGAGCCCTGACTGCCAGCTCAAACCATTGACCATATCCCTACCATCAACAATGTGCTATTGTATACTATCTTACAATTGTATGAACAATCCCTGCGGTGGGAGAAATACTATTATTTTTAATAGTCAAGCGTGTACAATTGAGTCATATGAATGCTGTTCTTTGTGATTGATAGTCCGATCCACTAACTTCAATTTTGCTGACAAGGCAAACATGATATCAGCTCTATTTATTGCATCCTGTGGGAATATCTCAACAACACTTGTCCGCCTCACTATTTTAAAAATAGTGTAAGTTCCCATGGACATTTCAGAAGCCTCCTCTCTCTAACTAAGTCCAGCTGCTCTCCAGATGTGTTCTCAAGCATGTAGGCTAGTCCTGTTTCTGACTTCATGGCAGAGAAACAGTCAGGATCTGAAATCAGATCTAACATAGACCAGGAATATGGTCCCAAGAAAAGACAAAAAAGTTTGAATACTTTCCCCCTATAATCTCTATTTTCACGACAACAAAACAGTTTTTTTTCCCAATAAACATTTCTCTCAGATGCGACACGGTCCTGTTTCAAGTTGTAGTTCACCACAATAGCTGAAAAAAATTCTGGAAAATACAGTTGTTTTTTTTATCCTGTGGTGATGACATTTAATAGGCCTGATGTAAAGGAATATGAACTATGATATACTTAGATACCCCTGGCGCCAACTTGTAGCTAGTGCTACATCATTCATGCAAATAACAGTCATGAGACAACTCATGACAATTCCTATTCATTCTACAGTAGATTGAAGAAATTCTGAATAAGATATAGATTCATATAAATGGCACAAATAATTTTGCTAGGTTTATTGCTCATGGGGAACCTCTGTCATCGTCCCTGCTCCCCGTTTTTGTTTTATTCGATTAAAGTTGATTCGATTTATTCTCCCTGAAATTGATATACTATAACATACATGCTTCCATCCTGTGATGAATGTAATATAGCAAATAAATGTCAGATACTGACAGTTAAAAACCAGACACAGACCATCACTGCTCTCTACAGGTTTATTGTGCTACTGCAGTTGAAAAACAAACAGCTTGTAGATCAAACTTCCAATATTAAAAATTGGAATTGATATCATCTATTTTATCTCAGCAGTAAAAACCAGCAACCTCCATTAAATGCATTTATATACATTTAAGATTTGTTTCAATATACACAAACATTTTTCCTTATTTTGTAAACCCACATTTTGATTTGTAAAACTTTAACCTCAATCCCCAAGTCACCAAACGGTTGAGAATTACAAAATAATGAACAAAGCAAAATTGCTTAAAAAAAGAAACACATCTTAAAATGTACACATTAAGCTTCCAGAAACCAGATATACAGCTCTACAAGTACAATGACAAAGGCTAAATTGTATTTCACCTTTTAATACAAGGCTGGTCCAGAGAGAAGCTAGCTTGTTGATCTTAGCTAGCTCTCTTGCCTCATCACAGCAGTTACGTCACTTGTCTTTCTGATCTGTTTGTACTTCCCGAGAGAAGAAGAAAAGTTCTTGTGTTTGTTTGTATTTCAGGCTGTTTGGTTTCACCTACCGCAGGGAGTCCCAGAATAATACAGAGACTCTCAATTTTTCATCCGCAGACTGTGTACTTCCTCCTGGGACAAAAGAGACAGATGGTCAGATTAACCTCTGCTAATTCACTGTAAAGTTGTGCTTCTGAGGGCTTAGGGTGAGTGGGAACATCTATTCATTCCATTCAACTTTATTGTCACATGTACATTAATAGTACAACAAGCTGCAGTCATTAATGCCAATGAGATGCTTGACTTTCAGGATTTCCTCAACAGTGCAGAACAAGTAACATACAGGAGGATACATCTCAAGTGGACCTGTGAAGCCCTGTGAGACTGTAGCTGTTGGAGGAGTAATAACATTTACATATTTCTACACCTTTAAGGGGGCTTGTAGTTGTATATTAGTAGATGACGTTAGACAGGAGACGTGACTGACCTGAAGCATCATCCGTTTGTGTCTCTCCTGAATCAGTTCCTCTTTCACTTCCTTCATATCTTGTCTGTGCAAGACACCGGCAACAAATACAAATCAGTAAGCTTGCGATAGTTACATAACCATGCCATGACATAATGCAACATAATACAAAACACACCCCAACATAACTCAACACATCACGACATAACTGTACACCATTCCACAACACACATAAATAGCACTTAAGTGCTTCAAGTATCATTCCACATTTAAAATATCTAGACATATATTTTTAACTATTAAAAATAGTTATTAAATTACTATTAAATTTTTGTATAACCAGAAGCATTTCGACATCTTGACAGAACACTTGCATTACAGTACATCATTTAACATTATAATCCAGAGGTCTGTCACTCACTCTTGTCGAGTCTTGAGGAGCTCCAGAGCCATCCTGAGATCCCTGATGTCGGCCTGCAGACCCTCCAGAGAGGGGTCTCCAGGCGGGCTCCTCGACACGGGATCAGGCTTCGGCGGTGGTGCTATACTTTCTGACGCCTGTAGTATTTAAGGGAACATTTCAAATGAAATGTTTTCTTAATTTTTTTTAGCGATTTTCCCCACAGAAGCAAAATAATCTGATAAAGCTGGAAGCAGCAAAGCTTCGTTTCTTCTTGACCCTTTCTGTGTGATTATCGCCATAATCGACCACAAGATTGTGTAAAAACGGTTCGGCAACACAGACTTTACTCTCTACCACTTTCACTCAAATCTCTCAGATACGGTTTGGAGAGGTATCCAACCTCTGTCCATAGCTCCATAATTTGTGGCGTTTCTCAAGGGTCAATCCTAAGTGCCTTTTAAATCTCTATTTAAATACATTTAATCAAATGAAAACACATCAAACCTTTGGCATGGTCGGTGAGTTTCTGGACGGTGACAATAGCTCTGGTTCTTCAGAAGAAACCTGTAAACAAGAATCAGACTTGTGCTTACTGACCATGTCTTAGTTTAAACGAAGAACCTCATCCAAGTTCAGTCCTAATCAAACTGTTTTCTGAAAGAGTCAAACTAAACACTCAGGCCACTAGTCTCCCCTCTGACGCCCTTTCAAGGAATTAAATAGGAACGGAAGAGCCTGAAACCTACCCATTACCTCATTGATCTACCTCATAAAGGTCATCTAAAGTTGATCAGCAGTGCTGTTGCAACAGCTTCTGACATGATGGAATTAATATAGAATCATCACAAAGGAAGTATTTAAAGAGCCAGTGAACCCAAAACCACTTTTTTTAAACGTTGTTTTAAACGTGGTCATTTGTCTTATATGATCGTCAACATAGTAATCTATGCCATTTTATCACTGTTACTGAAATAAGTCCCCAATTTAGAGAAAAAAAGGGGTAAAATCCTATGATTTTGCCACTCTCCTCAAAACACCGTGAACGTTCCACTCTGCTGCGCACGCAGGTGGCGTTCTTTTCGTGACCAAGGGCCACCGGCGGCGCGGTTTGTGTGGACGTGTGGAGCTCTGTCTGGGCAGCGTTTGACTGCAGTGTCCGAGAGAAACTTATTGTACAACGCTACGGTGTGTGTGGATGGTGAAGCTCCGTCTGAGCAGCAATGTATTTAATGTCCGCGTCCGAGTGAGGGTTAGGCTTCCCGGACACCTTTAGTATAACGCTACGGTGTGTGGCGAATTTCATATACAACATCGCTTATTATAACGCTCATAACAGTTACACAACGACGGTACTAAAAAAGTATCATAAAGTTGGCGTGGGTCGTAACCATGGGGATAACACGCCCCCTCTTTCCTAAAACTCTCAGCCCAAAACAGATTTTTTAAAATCTCATAGTGTTCGAATTCTATCTGAAACAGTGGGCTCACTGGCTCTTTAAATTCAAATACTGTGAGAGCGACGTGCTCAGCCGCCACAGGAAGTAACAAAGCTGCGTTAATTGCGTTAATTTTTTTTAACGCGTTAAATCTTTCAAAATTAATGCAAAGATTAACGCGCTAATTTTGACAGCACTAATAATTAATAAAAACTATGTAAAATAATCTACAAATATATAAATAGCTTACAGACAGAAGTGCAAAATGGCAAATAAGTACATATGACCAGGGCTCTATGGGTAATTTGGGTTGCCTTTTGGGTCCTGTGCCTATTCAGCAGTCTGATGGCCTGACTATAAACATGGTGTCGTATACAGTGCTACCTTTGATGGGTCATAATACCGCACAAAGATAAAGAACCCTCTTGTTGCTATCATGTAACCTCTAACGGCACAGAGAAACGGGCAAAAGTTGGTATTCTGCAGGAAGAGCATCCCCATGCAAACATTCAGATGGACTATGGAATGAAACCATTAACACTAAAATACTAAGTCTGATGACATGAGACTTAGTATGATAACATAGGATAGCATTGAATCCTAATGCAGATCGCTTTCATTCAAATGACCAAAGAAAGGACCCAGCCAGTCTCCCAGCTCATTCTGAGCCCTGAGTCTACTAGATTATGCATCAAGGGGACCTCTGCAAGTTAAACAGCAAAAAATAAAACAATTGTCAGTAAAAATATTTTTTTAATCAAATATAAAATGTAATAATAATACTTTAATACAGAAACCCGTATCCAGCATCACTTTGTATTATTGGTACAGTAATCTCTCGCAGTCAGCTGGTTTAAAGGAGGGGGAAAAAGTAAATAAATAAAACACAGTGCCAGAAAAAAAATCCCTTGGGCCAGGGAGTGATTACTGTTGGGCCTGGATTAAAGAGCAGTGATAGGCCTTGATCTGCATCATTTGATACTGAGAGGGTTAGCCCATCTGCTAGCCGCGAGGATGGAGGGCCAAGGAAGGATCTCTACGTAGATGGTTGGATTAATCAAATGATACTAGATATGAAAAGAGGGTATCAAAGTGACATGGCAGAATTATAGTCAGTGGAATTTACCACTATTTTGAATTAAAGGGAATTAGATGAAAGGAGTGTTATTTTGCAAGCAAGGCCTATAATCGCCTACTACACTGTACAAAACTGAAAATTAAGATGAATGAATTAATCTTCATGTTTTCCCCTAGAATGAGCTGTGAATGCCGGCAATTACTCAACCCAGATTGCTGTGAAATGCCATACAGCCTAAAATATGAAAATACTACAACAATAACATGCCACTGAATGTTGTAAAGTTGTATAAATATCGACAGATGAATGTGCTCTGTTCTGACGGATTTCCCCACTACATTGATGCAAAGCCCGAAGCACACGGACGTGTCCGGACACAAACAAAATAATGTTTTCCAATTATTTTGTCCAAAACAGAATTGAGTCCTATATGAAGCAAGCAGAAAAATACATCCCCATAGCGGGCTGTATTTGTAGCATTCCCGCTCTGTCTGCTTTGCTCCGTTAAACGATAACATAATTTTTGAGGGTTGCGTTACAACTATGAACCAAATTGTTGTGCTATGTGTGTTTCGGACTTAAGGTAGAATTTTGTTTAAAAACAAAACAAAAAGCGAAAAATCCTTCATCACTATAATTGGTACCGAAGTATTTATCCTTAAGCTTGTCTGTATCTAGATATACTTAAACAGATGAATGCCGATGTTAACTGCATAAAGAGGAAACATGGCTTTGAACAATACAAAAATATAGACAATACAAACATATTCAGATTAAAGGTATTTTGGACCAAAAATAAATGTAAAGTCAAAGTTGTTGTTAGTGAAGCTTTATCAAAAATCAACAGAATCGAATATATATATATATATATTTAAACTGTAAAACAATTAAAAAGGTGAAAACAACAACTATTTATATTAATAACTATTTGCTTAGATTTCATTGTTATGTTATATAATGATAGTTTTACATACATTTACCCATTTATTCATCCAACAATATCTGTACTTAACTTTAGACTATCTTTGTTATTTTTGATCGTCTAGTAATCATACAGGCAATACGCCTTCAGGGCAGTTATGTTCAAGTTTGAGTTCCTGTGCTTAACCACAAAAAGAACAACATTGGAAAGCCATTTCCTTTTTGCAAATATGTTAGTTCATTACATGCCTGTATCCATTCCAACCAAAAAAAGAAGCGACAGGGGGCGCTATAACTTGCAATTAAGCAAAAATGATTAGCATGCTCAAGGAATATTGCGAACACGATGAGTTGGCTTATGCAACCACACGCAATTTATTCAGAAAATGCACATGCGGCGACATTTCTAGTTGTTTATTAAAGCCATTTAACAGTACCTTATACATTTATAAGGTACAACAGCTACAGAATAACTACAGAACTACAGAATAAAACAACTTAATTTAGATGAAAAGGGTGTATTGGGTTACACAGCAGTGTGATCAGTTGATCCTGGTCCAAATCTTACAGAAGTAAACTATACAATTTAACCAGTAAACTAAACAAACCCCCCTGTTTGAGCTAGTCCCATTTAAGCTATCACATTTAAATACTGTGATCTCGCCGACTCCTGGTAGACTCTTTATTTTTCATTTAGGGGTGGGGCTATATTGCTGTTCAGCATTTCACTCTTATCTTATCCTAGGTTTTTAATACATTTTAATCTAGATTTGGACCAGGATCAATTCATCACACTGCTGTGTAACCCAATAAATCACTTTTCATCTAAATGAAGTGCTTTTATTCTGTAGTTCTGTAGTTATTCTGTAGCTGTTGTATTAGTACAGTTGCCTGGCCACAGGAATGACACGTGAATGACAAGAATGCCATGTGGATCACCTGACTGCCAACAGTTTGTTGCTGAATGTGAACAATGTTATATTTCTATGTGTGTGTGTGTGTTGTTCCCCAGGTGTGATCCGCACAGCGCTAGGACCTGGGGACATGGACAGGGAGCAGAGGGAGCACTACCAGGTGGTGATCGAAGCCAAGGACATGGCCGGACAGAGGGGGGGGCTGACCGGGACAGCCGTGGTCAACATCACCCTGACGGACGTCAATGACAACCCACCGTTGTTTACACAGAGTAAAACACTTCAACCTACACAAACACAAACACACACACACACACATGGAATAATACAGCACACTGTCAACATTGAGGTAGATGGTTATTTAAGGCAAATGTTTTACAGACTCAAAACTGTGCCAAAAAGTAGTTTATTTAAGTCCTAACAAGACGACATGTATCCATTGTCCTCCTGGATGGGTTGTGGTATGTTCTCTGAAGCAAGGCAGCAGGTGCACATGGTCATTTTGTCTTTTATTTACATCTAGTCATGAAAATCCATTTGGTAAGTTGTCCTTGAATGCTTGATCAATAAACCTTTAGGCTTTTAAAGTTAAACAAATATGTTTTATGTAAACGCACACACACGAATGCACACACACTCTCTCGCTTTCTTTGATCATTTTCCTGTGGGAAGCGTCCAACAGATAGTGTCTGACATTATCCCACTGTTTATGTCTCTGCCAGTCAAAAAAATATGTGAATGTACAAACACACATACGCGCAGGCACACACAAGCACAAGCACACACACACACACACACACTTATTATTGTCATGAACATGAAATAAATCCATTCACAAAGTGTGGAGAAAATTTTGGATCCTGCCAGTCCCAAAAAATAACCATCCAGGAATGTTCATTTTTATTATTTCTTTGCAGTGACTCAAATGTGGTGATTTGATGAATATATGACAGTGAGGAAAAAAGACAGCAGTGGTCATCTGCACTGGGACTCAACTGAACTGTGTGTGTGTGTGTTTATCTGTTTTTGTTCAGGTATATTTCAATTCAGTGTCCTGGAGTCGTCAAAAACAGGCACACCTGTGGGCAGGATCCGTGCCACAGACAAAGACATTGGACAGAATGCAGAGATGTTCTTCACCATCGCCAGTGGTGACGGCATGGACATGTTCGACATCTCTACAGACAAGGCAACCCAAGAAGGAGTCATCACCGTCAGCAAGGTGGGGGAAATGAACCAAGGATTTTCCCGCCATTATGTGAAATAATCATTTTTTTTTTTTTTTTTACTATTTAGGAACTCACAACTCTGGCTAACAAATAAGTAATTGAATGTAACACCGGTGCTTCTCTATTTTAAAATTGTCTCAAATACAAATTAAAAACAGTGGTTCAGTAGTGGGTCCCTTTATTGTACTCAAATAGACAGATGACCAGCTGTTTAATATGCAAATCTCCATCCAATTCAAACAAAGTGCACATCTCCCCTACACCCATCTAGCGCAGTCATTATCCATTGGATTGTCATTTAAAATAATAATAATTTGTTGAAACTAAAACCCCCCAAAAAATGTTCTAAATACAACAGCTCATGATAATGCACGCCATCACTTGAACATATATATATCACTTAAAAACACAATTAAATGTACAACATGAAAGATTCTATTGCTAAGAGACTTTTAAAGATAGCCCAAGTCTTAGGCTGCGATTGAATAGTCAAAAAAATGACGTCCTATGTCCTTTCCTTACCTTTTTTCCTTGACCTCGATGGAAAACGTCACGAGGTCAAGGAAAGATGTGAAGGACAATTCATAAGGACTTAGGACAAGACAACCGCGGTGCTAAGAGAATCCGACTGCACCAACACCAGGCTACGTCATTATGCGACGGCGGATGTTATGGACGTGGGTCTGCCATGATGAAACTACAATGTTCCGAAGATAGACTGCTTAAAGCACATCTTATATACTTTGCCCCACGTGTTCTTACTGCGTTGTTTCATGCAGGCTGTACGTGGACAACCCGGTGAAAAATACCACTTCATTACCAATGTTACCAAAAATGTAATAAAGGCTCCCATTCACAAAAGGGAAACAAAATAGTTGTCACATTGAGAATGGTTGCTCACACTCCACAAGATTTTATGAACATAGATCCCAATTAGTATGATTGTATGAAAATAATTGTCAATCATGTTGATCATTTGTTTCCGTGAACGGCCGATTGGTGCGTTGCTTTAAATTTTCCTGCCGCAAGGAATTGTGGGATGGCATTAACTCCTTTCCTTTCATAAATAATAGTCCAGTGTACCCTATGCTGAAGGAGATATGAGAGGAAGCACTGAAGCACCTTTCCTTAGCATTTAGAGAATTTGAACAGCTTGGATACTTCTGGGTAATTTCACATAACCTTCCTTAGCAAAAAAATTTTCAACCGCAACCTAAATTCAATCCCTGTAAAAGTTGGCGTCTACATGACAGAATGTGATTTAGAGCACATTTTAAACACTTTTTTTTGCATATTGTACATTTAAGTACATTTAAGTATTACTCTTTTCTCCCAAAACACAAGCAGCCCTTGGACTATGAGAGGAAGCGCTCTTACACGGTGGAGATCCAGGTCCAGAACACTAAGGTGGACCCCCGCTTCCCATCCACTGACTCAAAGGGCATGGCCACGGTGCGCATCGGCGTGGAGGATGTGGACGAGGCGCCGCTGTTCAACGCGGCCAGCTACCTGATGGAGGTGAAGGAAGACGCAGCGCTGTTGGCCGCGGTGGGCTCGGTTAGCGCCGTGGACCCCGACGCTTCCCACAGCCCAGTCAGGTAACTCACTAATTCACTAACTAACTCACTAACTTACTAACAAAAGCCCCTTTCACACATGCAGTCTTTCTCTGCAATGTTCTGGAACATTTCTTGCATGGGGTCATGTGTGAACGGGAACAGGGATTCATTTGCCTGCTCAAGACCTAGTAACATTTCCGGATCACTGCCGACAGGTGTCGGACCAAGGTACTTACCCCTGATAGGAAGTGTCGCCCTGACTAGCTTGGATTTTTAAAGCTAGCAATGTGTTAAAATTGTTACAGTGATCTTGATTTGACAGTATCAAACGTGAATGAAAAGATTCCTTACAAAAGGTTGAATTACGAGTGTTCGGACCTAGCTTCCAAACAGTAAGGATGATTGAGTAATCGACTACGTGGTAGGAGCTATATTATTACATTTCAAATTATAGGAGGAAAAAAATTTTTTTTTCCTCCTAAAGTTTTTAGATATTCTCAAATCAGTGCAATGAATAGTAAAAAGTTTGAAAACACGTACAAAATAATTAAAGCATTTATTTTATAGATGAGACATTTTTTTATTTGCAAACCCCCAGTGATAACACTACAATACTCGTACAATGAATTAAACAATTCACATGTTTCTATTTTTAATTAGTTAGGTGAGATAGAAGTGTAAGTAATGAATGCAGGGGCACACTTCCTATCAAGATGTCAGTACACGTGTTTTAAATTAAAGGTGCTGTAGATGAGATTTAAGAGCTATGAGTGTAATTTATGTGCTCAATCTGCTGTGATGAAATCTGTTACGAGTTGACAGTGCCTGCATCTGAAAGAGCCTATTTTGAGTTTAGACCACTCCCAGAACATTTCTGACCAATCAGGGCATCTTTTCCTTGATTTATTCTGAAATCCATTTTGCCTTTCAATCACAGGGGTGTGAATACAACCCTTCAGTGGCGGAGGAGACTTTCCTTTTTGGTTGTTTAGTTTCTAAATCTTTCTACTGTTTTCTGCTCACTCTTTACAAAACTCAAATCTTACCTACAGCCGCTTAAATTGATCACTGGGTATTTTTCTTTAAAATAACCTGCTCTTTGATAACAAACAGGGCTTTTCCAATTGGGTCAATTTAATTTCAAAATGCTGATTTTGTCAAGACTTGCACAGGTGAACACAAATGCAGAGCTCAGACTCAGGGTAGGTGCAAAAAGAAGCTTTACTTGATAAAAACAGAAAAAGACCTAACACAAACAAGGAACCGATAATACTTATTAACACAGTAGATAAACATTACACTTACGCCACAAAGGAACAGCTCCTAACGTTCCTCCAGGCTTCAGTTGAGGCTCTGTTGCACCTGCCAGGCTGCGGATGAGACTGATCAGCAACAGCGCTAGGTCCCTCAGGCTCAGGGGTTGTCAGCATATTCTCGAGAACATAGCTAGGCAAGTCAGGAGCAGAGCTAGAAAGGTCAGTAACGGGGCTAGGCAGGTCAGGCTCGGGAACAGGGCCAGGCAGGTCAGGAACAAGGCTACACAGGTCAGGAACAGGGCTACACAGGTCAGGAACAGGGCTAGGCACCCAAGACTCAGGGCTAGCCAGCTCAGGCTAGAGAACAGGGCTAGGAGGTCAGGAACAGTGATAGGCAGGTAAGGAACATAGCTAGGCAGTTCAGGAACAGGGGTAATCAGGCCAAGCTCAGGAACAGAGCTAGGCAGGTCAGGAAAAGAGCTAGCCAGGTCAGGAACAGGGCTAGGCAGGTCAAGATTTGGAGGAGGGCTCAGCAGGTTGGAACAGGGCTGGGTAGCTGGGGAGCGCAGCTGGTTAGCTGGGGATTCAATCCTCTCCAAGATACAGTCATTGAGGCTGGGGGCGATCGCTGCTGGGTTCATTTTGTATGTCGCTTTCTTCTATCACGGCTTGCACAGGGAGGTGAACCCAAATGCAGCGCTCCGACTCAGGGTAGGTGCGAAAGGAACCTTTACTTGATAAAGCCAAGCAGCCTAAAACAAACCCTCAAACAAGGATCCAGCAAACTGGGGCAGAAACTAGGGGACTCAGCTGAACACAATTACTAACTTACACAGGTGACAAACAAACAACGACACAAAGGAAAAAACAGGTAGTGAGTGGAGTTGGGGCAGGATTGTAAGAGATTTCAAACTGATATTCCTGAGTGCTGCTAGGCAGGCTTTATTATTCTCCACAAACTCTGGGATCTATCTCCTTCGACAATTTTTCACCTAGAGACTCCATCCCAATTTTAACATTTTCCATTTTGCTTGGAATTTTCTCATGAAATTTATTTATACTTTAATATTTAACTTTTAAAATGTTATATTCTATAATGGAAGTCAATCTCTGTGAGACTTTAACTACTTCAGACTTTACATCTCCGTCCATTATTAATGTTCAAACATTTGACAAATCATTACATTTTATCTTTATACTTTTGATATCATTAAGACTTTTGAGATTCAACAGTTTTACTTTTATACACACTTTGTATATTTTCACTTCGTCTCATTCACTTTCATTGAGCCCTGCTTAGAGTCTGTGACGTCACCCTGCTCTAGCCCAAGCTAGGTATAACAAACAGGCTAAACATTTCGGACATTGTGGATCCTTACAAAGTCAATATTTAACCTAGAAACACAATGTAAAGCTTAAACTGTAATGGTGGTTCTTGTTTCACTGGCATTAAAACTATTAATCGATTGAAAATATACTTGTTGAGCATCAAGTGTTTATGTGTGATGACCCCCATTTATATTACAATGGGTCACTATAGAGACTCTCCTCTCTTGACACAACAGTCTCGTCTTTTAGAAGGACAGTCACATATTGGACATCCAGGTGTTCTTCTTCTTCTACTGAGCATGACCATGACCAATTAATAGTAGTCCAAGTTATAGTTTTTAAGAACAAGGTTATGGTTGGATGCTAGGTTCTTCATACATGGCTGGTTACCTGCTTCTGGTAGAAACACGATAGGAGGTAGGCTAGGTTTCTAAATGCTACCTAAAAAACAATCTTTTTCACGTCATGCTATCTACGCAAACGATATGTGATATGAAAGCTGAGACTACACAGAGTGCAACAGTATAAGCCTTATCATTATGTGACCTAAACTCGAAAAACTAGACTTGAAATAATACAATTTACACACAGATTTTGCAACCACAGATTATGTCTTACCTTTTGTTATTAATACTAATCATACCAACACTACTATGTATATTACTAATACTGTATCATACTAATACTGTATCATACTAATACTACTATGTATAGTACAGTATCATACTAATAATACTTATCTTTCTAATACTACTATGTATCATACTAATACTATTTCTAATTATCATTCTACTTCTACTACTGGTACTTATCTTAGTAATACTACTTCTATTAATCATACTTATACTAGTACTTATAAGTTATCATACCAATACTACTATGTATCATACTAGTATTACTTCTACTACTTATCATACTGATACTACTACTTGTAAGTTATCATACAAATACTACTATGTATCATACTAGCAGTGCTTCTACTACTTATCATTTTACTTCTAGTACTAGTAGGGCTACTTGTCATATGAATACTACTTCTAGTACGTATCATGCTTATACATACTACTAGACCTAGGTTCAAACTTTATCACTTTAGTTTAGCTATTTGTTAAACTACTACTACACTTTTGTTTGACATTATTTAAATGGTTTGGATGTTTATAGTGTTACGCTTATTCCATTCAGACTTTAAACTTTTGAGCTCTCTTCAAATCTTTTCACTTGGGTCAGCTATTCAAGATTTCCTTCATGTCTTAAACTATGAAGCTTTATTTAACATGTTTTTAAGACCATTTTACACTACTGCACTCACCCCGTTTTCTACAGGAAATGCATTTTCTAGTTCTATTAGATTTTCTATTTATTTTTGTCAGAAAATGGGAAACTTTCCTTTTCGGACGAAAAGGATTAAAGGTTCCTTGTTGGTTAACATAAAACAAATTATATTTGCTTTCCTCTCCTAGTCCCTTGACAGCTAATCACAGTTTAAGGTCAAAACCTTAGACTTGCTCAAGCATAATAATAATTAACATGGTATTATTTTATATCATGGAATGGTATGTAGATATGTTTGCCAGCTAATGCATGTAATACCATAACATAACTTAGCATGACATACTGTATTGAAAATAGAAACAGGTAATTTTGCTACTCTAAAATGTATTGACATTCCCTCACGTAGGCAAATACATTGTCACAAAATTTTGCAATACTCGTGTTTCACTAGTTAACTTGCATTGGTTGATTTGCCACATTAACACACAATCTCTCAATTGCCTTGTATAATTAATATTCTACTGTCCACTGCATTCTAATTAAAATGAAGTGTCACCCTAACACATTTCAAAGACCTGCCCACACGAACGTATTCGTTATATAATAATATAATAATATAATCCATGCATGCCCACTTGTAGGTGTTCTTTGGGCCGGACATGCATGTGTGCAATTATCCCCTCCCTAGATTTGTGGCTTTGACTTATTGAAGTGAACAATATCTTACAGAAACAGTTCACTGCAAATGGTCCAAAACCATCAACAAAAAAGATTGACAACTTATTACTTAGATTACATACATTTTTTATGTTGCAGGTACTCTATTGACCGCCGCACTGACATGGAAGGCCTGTTCAACGTACACGAAGGAAATGGATCCATCTTCCTGCTCAGGAGCCTAGACAGAGAGGAGAATGCTTGGCACAACATTTCAGTTATTGCCACAGAGTTCAGTAAGTTGCTTGAACAAGGGCCATTTGAATACAGGAAGGGAATGAACTGAAGAGAACATGACGTGATTTTAGAGAATTTTCTTTGTGTGAGAATTAAGAATACCGTTAAATTAAAACGTGACATTTACCTTTAGACAAACCTCTTCAGACCAGTCATGTGCCGGTCTTCATTCGCCTCCTGGACATAAACGACAATGCTCCCACCTTTGCCACCGTCTACGAGATCTTTGTCTGTGAGAGGACCAAATCGGGACAGGTATGAATGACACAGCTCAATTTATCGCACAAGCCCAATCAGGGTTTCCCGTTCAAACTCTGGTAACTCATGTTTGTTTTGAAAGACCACCACGTTAATGCCAACAGACATTTGCTATGATATGTTTCTGAAATGATAGACCGATACTGGTTGTTTTACTACGTTTATTCTCCATACAGGATGTTCAATGACAATGTGAATAACTGCAGTGTTCTTCCCAGTCTCTCTGACTGCGGTATTTTAAAGATAAGACAGGGGATGGAGAACACCTGCCCATAACTAACCTGTCTTCTAAATGGGTCTTGTGCGCAACATCCCATACTATATCTACCCTACGGACAGCCGTTATAGGGCCCAGTCCACACGTGGGATACAGGACACATTTTCACAACCTGGCCTGGTACGACCAGTGTTTTATTTGAAAACGGAAGGTGAAAATTCTTGTTTTAAAAATATCCATATACGTGTCTACCGGAGCCTAAACTGCCCGCCCGTCCACAATGTAATTTCCTATGGATTAAGGAAATGGGTCATTCAATGCATATGCATGCAGTCGGACACAACATATGAGACACTCAAACCATTTTTATGCTGAGATCAAAAGCCATATCTCGCACAAACTGTATGCAGTTGCATAGATAAACGGATAAAGCATCAATTCATCATCATGAGGTGGTTTTGCCTCTGGTACTCTGGTGTCCCTGTTATCCAATCCTTGTACTTGTATCTCCATCCTTTCGTTCTCCACCCTTTCAACTGTCCATCATTGTCATTCTTTTTTACCCCTCCTTCTCTGTGGCTGTGAAGTCATTTGTTTTGTGTATGGGTCTGTGTGCATGTAGGCGAGTGCCTATGTTTCTATTCATAATGCTTCTGCTCCCCTACTGTTTATACTCATCTCAATGATATGTGTTGTCCATTATGTTTATGTATTAGTAAATGTATTTAGTAAATGTATTTATTTATCACATTATTATATTTTATATATATATGTTTGTGTGTATATATATATATATATATAAGACATGCGTTCTGACAAGAATTATAAACACGCAATCAATCTATGCAACGTATCTAAATGTGGATGAATGCATGCTTCTACAGTACATCCATGTATGTTTTATGTGTATGAAAAGATTGATGTTGAATCAATCCATCCTTATCTCTTTGTATCTGGTAGCAACCTGTAGCTTAATATATGCCAGATATAAGCACATCCTCAACATCAAAACAATAACGATCTACATGTAAACACAGATGACCTAATAATTAGGGTTAAAAAATGGCAAATCAAATAATTCACATCTTTCTTAGTTTTATTCACATTTAACTATTCAATCAAATATCTTTATACCCCGCCATTAATATTTATTTTGCATAGGCCTACATGTATTCAGTTTTCAAATGCATTGGGCCGAAACCAGTTCAAGTGGTCACCTGATAGGCATATGGGTTTGTGGGAGATTGCTGTAGGTATTTCAGGGTAAATCTTTATCTTTAATGAAAACACATTGAAGGGTAAAGGTCTCTTATTCACAAGCAGTGTGCCTAATGTTCCTTGGTCACAAGCAAACTACTATCAAACTACTTCACTGGAATGGTGCTATTACAGGCAGATGTTGTTTGGGTTTAAACAACGTGTAGGGAACAGACTACAATAAGAAGATGGGGTGGCAAAAAAACCTGACCTAAAAACTAGGTCACGTGCCAAAAAGTTTGGGACCCCCTGCTTAATCAGCTATAAGCCATTTGATGTGTCCATTTTAGTCTCTGCTTCTTAATGTATTCATCATAAATCTATTATTTGATCTTTCCTGATAGCCCATTCAGACGGTGAGTGCGGTGGACGCTGATGAGCCGGCGTCAGGCCACCGCTTCTTCTTCAGCTTGGCTCCCGAGGGAATCCATCACAACTTCACAGTCCGTGAAAACGGAGGTAGGCCCTGAATAGACTAAAGCCAGACATGACTAGTTAATGACGTTGTGCTCTCTTCACTTTGTGTCTGAAGCATTCGTTTTTTCTACAGGATTATTTATTTTTGGAATCTGATGATGTGTATCTGGTTGTTTGCTGGTTTGCTGTTAAAAAACAGCTGCTTGACTGCTGCATTTGTAAAAACCCAGATCTGTTAGCTAATTATAATTGCCATCTAAGCTATAGTATAGTATGTTTAGCAGTTAAGTGTTAATACTGAAATATTTAGAATATTGTCAGATGCACTACCAATTTGAACAAATCAAGCTTGAGGTGCACGTTTCTGCTTCAATCTTTGTGTTTTTTATAATAATCAAAGAAAGGTTTATACCAATTAGAACAAGAAGGTTTGATTACATAACGATTCAAAAAATATTTCCTGTAACTACCAAAACCAGACAACACTGCAAGCATCCTGACACAGCGCTCCAGTTACAACCGCCTCCACCAGAGTGTTTATATGGTTCCTGTGGTGATCACCGACGGCGACTACCCCATGCAGAGCAGCACAGGCACACTGACGGTGCGTGTGTGCTCGTGTGACCGCGACGGGAACATGGAGCTGTGCAACACGGAGGCACTGACCAGCTCGGCTGGCATCAGCACCGGGGCACTCATCGCCATCCTCCTCTGTGCCATCATACTCCTGAGTAAGTTATGCTGGGTACACAATACAGGATAATAAGCCTGATATTGTGCCTGATTTCCACCTTCCGACTCAGCAAAGGCCTGATTATTGATTGTTAAAACAATTTTGTGCCCGATTTTTCACCAAAAACGAAAGTGTGATGGTTTTGCAGATGGAGGAGTCCAACTCACGCAGCAACAGGTACAGGCATTTTCATGCCGTCTCCATGACTTCGTCCATAGTTATGTAGTAATTAGTTTGGTTGTTACGGTAAAACCAAGTACAAAAGCTAGCATTGCATGGCCGCCGTCCTATTTACGCTAAAGTCATGTTTTGGATTGTGAGATTGCAATTTCGATTTGATAGAGTTACGGTTTTGAGAATCTGGACTGGGTGGTTGGGGAATGGAAATCGGTATGTGTGTGGTGTACTTTGTTGGCAAAATTGTTGCCTTCCACAAACTTAATGACCAAAACAGTTACATTTATCTTCATATCTTGTTAGGTGTGTGGTCTCTCACGTTTTTTAAATTTTAAAGATTATCTAGTGTGTGCCAGCTATATTTAAAATTTTAAATATAGCTGGCACTTATCTCTTAAATTTTAAATATAGTACACAACGGTATATATGAGGGCTTGTGTGTGAGTTTGTTCTTGACCACTGGCCTCATCATGTATTCCTTGGGAGTAAGAATACAAGGCAAGCATGACAAACCTTATCAGGCATAAGGGCTTTAGAATGCATATTTTGAGTATGATGAATATTATTGTTATTGTTAATATTTTTAGGTGAATGCTGCAAGCAGCGCTCAACTATTGTTCTTCTTAGGCTTTATTTTTTCTTTCTTTATTTTTCTCTACAAACTTTGGGACCCAACTACTTCCACAATCGTTCAACTAGAGACTCCATTCCACTTTTAAAATGCTCATATTTCCTTGGAATCGCACGCTACCATTCAAGTCAATGGGAGGACGGCAATGCCGTCAGAGAATGGGACATCTAGAGAATGAGACAACTACTTCAGACTAAGCAACTCGGTCAATTTTTAACCGTTAAACTTTGTTTGAACATTTAACAAATCAGCATACTTTAGCATACAACAGATTTTTGATATCATTTAAACTTTTTAAGATTCAACAGCTTTAGTTTTAAACCCGCTTCGTATATTTTCAGTTGGTCTCATTGACTTCCGTTGAGCCCTGCTAGAGCGTGATGATGTCACCGCGCTCTAGCCCAAGGTGTCTATCACAAAAGCTAACCATTTCAGACATCGCGGAGCCTTACAACATCAATATTGGACCTAGAAACACAATGTAAAGCTTAAACGGTTACGGTATTTCTTGTTTCACTGGTGCTAAAATGATCATCGATTGGAAATATGATTGTTGAGCATCGGGTGTTTGTTGGTGGCAAAATAGCTTTTGAGAACGAGTCTATGGCTAGTGGCTAGGTTCTTCATATATATCCGGGTGTGTGCTTCCGGTAGAAGCTAGATTCTAATGTGCTTAGAAACGATATGCCATATGAAAGCTGACACTCCACAGAGTCCAACAGTATAAGCCTTATCATTCTGTGAGCTTATCTCGATGAACTAGATGTGAAAGAATAACATCAATAACACGCTTTTCCAAGTTACTATGACAAGTGATGACACACACACACACAAACACACACACACACACACACACACAAGATTCTTCTTCTCCTACACTTACTTGACTGTAACACTGACTTGATTCAACCATTTCAAACTTTATCAGAACAGCTCAGCTATTCTATATTTTATCTAAAATGGATTCAAACTTTATCATTTTAGCTATTTGTTTACCTCTTACACTTTATTTAACATTTATATATATATTTGACATTTTTTAAATGTTGTGCATTCTTACATTGTTTACTCCAATTGGACTCTAAACTTTTGAACTATGTTCAAATCTTTTCACTTGATTTAAGATATTCAACCTTTCTAAACTTCTTCACAGTCTTAAACTGTGTCGCTTTATTAAAACATATTTTCAACATCACTTTGCACTACAGTACTCACCGCATTTCCTGCAGGAAATGCATTTTCTAGTTATAATTATTATTGAGTATAATGAGTATTATGAGTATTATTATAATTATCATAAGGGCTTGGAGCGCCCCTTCATTACTGGCCACTTGACCCCTTTAACACTAGAACCGCCGTGGGGCAGTTCTAAGTCTAATAATTAAATCTATAGCACACTAAACTATTACTGATTTGAAGGGATTTAGTGCAATTCACAGAGCAGGTGATACATGCTGCCATGTAGGAAATCCCTCGAGTCAGGGCTGGACTGGGACCAAAAAATGGCCCTGGCATTTTTGGCCATGGCGGCCCACCATGATTATTTATACGATATGCGGAGGCACACGACATACCAGAGGATATATGCGCACATTGTGTTGTTTAAAAAATTCAAATAAAGCGCAGTAGCCTACATGGAAGAGAGTAACCATGTCAAAAATTGATACACTCTTTCACTACTCACAGAGACTTTCATCTTGGGAGAGATGGCCACAGTGCCACAATTCCCATCTTGAAAGTGGTTGTCAAAGAAACACTGCTAGAGATGTATTTTCAGTGTTTAATGAAATATACTGTTTATAGAAATACAAATAAGACAATTAAGCCTACAGTAAGACCATAAATCCATGTAAAATAAAGAGCTCCTCAAAGTGGCACCTTAAAGTATGAGAGAGAGAGAGAGAGAGAGAGAGAGAGAGAGAGAGAGAGAGAGAGAGAGATGCAGAGACAGGCAGACAAGGAAAGAAAGAGAGCAGGGATCAGTTAAGGTATACAGTAGTTTAAATAATCTTTAGGTGAACAGAGAGATAATAGCTCAGTTTGTACTTACATATGCTGAGACAAAAGGCTGCATGGACCTTGCTGCT
>OOFG01111108.1:0-10190 GCA_900323295.1 Molva molva
CTCTCCTGCACCCCCTCAGTGTCCCAGTGGTCCCCCAGGGAGGAGTCAGACAAGTCCTGAGCAGGGACACAATAAATAACCTTACTGCTTTACTAAGCCTTCCAGTGTTAGCAGTAAAGTGTATAACCTACCCGTGTACACTTCACAATATACCTAAGGAACAAACCGTGATGGGGTGTCCGCGATGCATTGAGCTTATTTTTTGCGCTGTCAATTTATACAATTACAATGACTACATCAAGGATTCGCGAGTTGGGCTTTGGGTCTTGTTTTATATTTATGTTGAGGAAAATTCTGGTAGTTGTATTTTACCCTTGTTATTTGTGTTGGATTTGTAGCGCATTGATTTAAACTGTTAAAAGGAAGAGGTGTCAAATTATTGGAAAATAATGGGCACCCATGGAACTTTATTGACCAATCAGAATCAAGTATTCAACAATGATGTTGTATAAATGTATATAAAACACAAATATAAATCCAAATGCTTTTCATTGTAAAAAGAAAGGAAAATGATCTAATTGAAACTTGTCACCGAGTGTACTGCACTGCCTTTACAGTTCCATCTTTCCTGCGTTTAACATTTGTAGGCTGAATGAACTTCAAATCAACTCCTGCAGTATAACATAAACAAGGAATACCAATAATTAAATTAGAAATTAAAAAAGGTTAAAGCTGGACATGTTGCAGGGTCGTGGAATTTAAATATTTATCACCACTAGAAATGTCCCCCTTGACATGCCTGCAGACATCTCAGTAGCAGGCCATGGATGGAACCAACATAGCACTTTACGTTTCTCTTGGGTCCTCTAGAGAGATAAGGCTTTGATTTGTGGTCGAATCCGTGTTTGTATTCTGGGGCTTCCCATCTTAGGAGAGAGAATCAAGGGGAATCGAATATATCTAGTTACACGTTCACGTAGCTTAATATAGCAGTTGGCTGACCTACCAATGCGCTGATATCAAGTGCTTCTCTGTATGGTCTTGGGGTTCTGAGTTCCCCGCGTCGCTCCACTCGGCCTGACCTGCCAGGGTCCCGGTCTTCTTTCAGGGGCGCCGTGTCATCTGTTACGAAACATTTCAGAAATAGCTCCGGTAAAGCTGTGTTGTCATCGGCTGAGGAGGATCAGTGCTGACAACATTAGGGCTACAGTGTTGAGGGCCCACCCATGTGTCCTGGGTGTGGGGGTGTGGGACTAGAAGGAGGAGACGAAGGAGTCATCCACCAGAAGGGTCGTGCCTCCTCTCTCCCAGCAGGGGACACCGGGAGACGCTCTGCTCGGCTCCTGGGCTCGCCGTAGCGGAATCGCTGGACGTACCTTTGAATGCAAGGATCGTCGTTAACAGGAGTCGGAGCTTTAAACTGGGAAATAAATAACTAGTTAATACATAGAGACATAGAACATATAATAACAATAGGAAGAGCTTTTGATTTATATTCAACATATAATATTTAAACTTATAACATGTAATTAGATTAAGGAGAAATGGATTGGTAAAGGTATTTATAGGCTTCCCCTTCTGCATTGAAATGAAACATTTCTAGCGAACAAGCTGAACCTAATGCTTCATCACTAAAACCAGTAATACTTTGCCAGAACTGAATCCTGTTGGTGCCTCTGTTGCTGGGGAGAAGACATGTTGAATCCTCCAAGTGTATCCTTGTTGGAAGAGAAGGTCGTCTTGGTGGAAGGAGATTCCAGGTCCGTCGAGGGCCAGGACTCCTGAAAGGCCGGGTGGTCGTCTGCAGGGGTCTGGAGACAGGTTGGACCAGGTTTACTGTTCAGGCGTTTTTGTTGTCTTTGCTCTGCTGTGCTCAGAGGGTTGGCTGGCTGGTTTGGCCGTCCAGGACCTGAAGTCTGTGGAGGTAAAAGAAAAGTTTGGGAGCTATTTACCAAAGGAAGACAGGATCATGTGGAATAGGCCTATACTAAAGGTGGTAAACATACTTTTTTGGAACTCTTTTTCTGTGTAAGGTTCTGTCTGCGGGATGGGTGATACCAGGTCTTTTGGATCGGAAGAGGTGGGAAAGGATCCTCTCTTGTAAACACAGCCACGCTGTGAACACACACAACACAATAATTACACCTTGCCAATGACACCATCATTCTCACCACCGTTATATTAGTTGAGACGAAGAAACTTCACAGTTCCTACCTGGACTTCATATCGACGATGAGGACCAGCTGTAGATGAAGCTATGCATGGTGTCAACAGACGATTACAGAAGCAGTTTAAACGCACATTTCCCACCAGCCTTCCGCGTTGGTTCAACTTACTTCACCAAACAAAGTAACCATGGATTTGACCAAAATACATGTGCATAACGTGGTCATTTAAAAGGGCGCCTTCGTTTGGAAATGTCAGTATACAACCCTTCCGAGTTGTGGTAGTAGATAGTTTGATTTATTTGATATATAAACGACTTGGCAGTTATTTTGGTCGCTATGTTGTGTTGAACGAACGATATTAAGTCTACCTTAAGTGGGACCAATAGGCATTGGGTTTACTTTGATGGACATAGCGGTCAGCCAATGACGCGGCGGGACCATCGATGTAGGGCGGGGCCACGCTGCACTTGCACCTATCGGTATATCGGAAGCTTACAGCGCGCGGAAGAGGAAAGTCTCCAAATGTTCAAAACGTAAACAAGCTAAGAAGCTAACTCAGCTAGCTCAACATTGGTAACGATATTTGATTAAGAAATGTTCTTATGAGCCAGTTATCTGATTGTCTTTTATTGAATCCTTATCTCCACCAAGTGTGGAAACCCATTGGATTTACTGTCACAGTTGTGGTAACGAATATGAGACATGTATTGTTAGTTAGGCCATCGATTGGTTATTAACGTTGGGTTTAAACATTAATACGATTCATTATTATTATAGATAGTATTGCCAGCTGCCTCGCCATCAGCAAAGGAAACTTGACGAAATCTCGATTTGTTGTTAAATATCCCAGTATTGATAAGGTGCAATACACTGTGTTGTATGTATTGTAGATCATCATGCACCATCTCAAGATCAAGACGGAGAGACCTGGTGAGTTATGATTTATAACCTCGTTATAACCCTCAGATCACTAATCACGTCTGTATTATCTCACTAGACTTGAGTTATAACCCTAGGATCACTTATCATTATTCGGTATTATCGCATCATTAGATCACTTATCACTCTTCTGTATTATCCCAATAGATTTGAGTTATAACCCTAAGATCACTAATCACTACTACGTAATATCGCATCCTAAAATCACTAATCACTATTCTGTATTATCTCACTAGACTTACATGAGTTATAAGCGTAAGATCACTGATCACTATTCTGTATAATCTCATCCTAAATACACTATTCAGTATTCTTCTGTATTATCTAACGAGACTTACTAGACTTGATTGTTACCCTTAGTTCACTATTCAGTATTCTTCTGTATTATCTAACGAGACTTACTAGACTTGATTGTTACCCTAAGTTCACTAATCACTATTCAGTATTATTCTGTATTATCTCACTAGACTTACTAGACTTTTGCTCCAATTTACGTTCAGCAGTATCAGTCCATGTATGATGGGATGCAATAGTCTTGTATTGTATGTGACTAATACGTTTGTATAGTTGTAAGTGGTTGTTTATGATAGATACTATGATATTTGTTGTATGTTACCTGCCTATTATTTCTTGTGGATGTAGTAATGTTAACAGAAAGGGCTTGACATGTATGCAGATCAAGAGGGGAGTGCTGCTCGCAGTCGTTTGGATGCTGTCTTGCAGGTTCTGGTTGAAAAGAATGACACTGAAAGGTTAGTCGATGTGTCAGCAAATTTCAATATGAATAAACATGTTTATGTGGAATAGTTCCCTTGAAGCCAACATGACCTTACTTTGCTTAGTGAGCAGAATGAAGACGATGCTGGGAAGATGGCAGCAGACTCTCTAAACAAGTATGATTTAAAACAGATGTGTATACAACTTTTATTCAATGTATTCCATACTTCACATTCATTAACCAACGTGTGCTTTTCTGTGCTGCCTTCTCAGGGACTTGTCTCCTTTGTCTGCTGGAAAACGGTAAGTGTTTTAATGAGGGCAGATAGCTGTTGCAGATATATGTTGACAATATATAACATTTCTCTATTATGGTAACCTAAAGACAACTTGGATCATAACTGTTTTGGCCTCCAAGTCACAGCTTGGAAGGAGAGAGCAAGAGAATGCTGATAGACGCCAATTACATTCGTTTTGTACAAATGGCCCTCTCTATAAGGATTGTACATCGCATCGCAATGACTGCCGCCATTTTGGGAGCATAGGAGCGTGGGATGGTATTATGTTGGTAGTAATGTTTTTTTGGTCATTGTTCGGTAATTATTCCTGAAATGATTTGTAATTATTGGAAGATATTGTTCTGGTTGAAACTGCCACAGCGTTTCTCATGTGAGACGTGGCAAATCAATGTTTCCATCAGCCTACGGTACGGTAGTATATGTTGATTTAGGATTTCACTGTACTACAACTCACTTGAGTCCTCTCAATATGGCGGAGTATCGGCAACCAAAATCCCATGATGCATTCTGATGTACAAGCCTTATTAACTTGATTCGTGTTCACTGCTCTTTGTGATTGATTGTGGAGTGGGTGGCAGCTGTCACTATCGCTACCGCTGTCTTTCTCTCCTGAACCACAGCATAACTGGTGGTTAAAGTGAGACAAGTTGTTTTGTTTTAATAATTGCCTGGAACTTCTATTATCAACATTAGAAGTCTCACTGAGCATCAATTTATAAAATGTACGTGATTTTAGTATGAAAAGACAAGGGCTAGTTACCGGTTAAAGTTCCTGGATTCCCCACTGCAGATCTTCGTCTAGGTGCCCTCAGCATCGACGGAAGAAGAGAAAGGAGATGGAGGATGGCTTACCAGAGAGCAATCAGCACAAACAGAGTGAGCATCACCAGCGGGTTTAAATCACATCCTCATGCTCAGTGCAAGTGAATGGGCGGTAAACATGTGTCACAGGGTCTTGACATGTTGGGAGGTCTCTTTCTGCATGTACCTGGTGGTAGGTGGATGTTAATATCTGTTGAGGCGACGTGGCTATTAAGCCAAATATGCAGAAAGTGTGAAATATTGCCGTAAGTGAGGCTAATAAATAGGCATAATGTCAACAGTTTGTAAATTAGGAATACCTGACTCATAATCATTCATTTGTGACACAAAACACATTAGTGAAAATAGTTATCTTACAGTACAGCAAATTGTCATATAGAGCACTCGTTCCTGCTGTATGAAATCTGTTTTCTTGGTTCACACTGAGCGCTGCATGTTTCATTTCACACATTTCAATACATGAATCTTGTCTTTTCTCTGTAAACAATGTCATCTAATCCATGAATTTAAATAATGATCGTCAGACTAATGGATTATCAAAATAGTGTTGTTTTTTTCTGCCCTGTCCCATTTCCTCTTTTATTGATGGTCAGCTTTTGTTTTTCTGTTCCTCAGACACTTACATCATCAAGCTGTTTGACCGCAGTGTGGACCTGGCCCAGTTCAGCCCCAGCAGCCCGCTGTACCCCATCTGCCGGGCCTGGATGAGGAACAACCCTGCGGCCCCGGAGCAGCCGGTGTCCCCGGGCCCCCAGGAGACCCTGGGGGGAGAGGAGGTCTGGCTCTGGAGGAGGGGTGCATGGAGAGAGATGCTTGATTGATTGGTTATTGAGAGGAGAGACAGAAGCAATGGATGTTTATGAGGTGGAGGTCGTAGGAGATGGGAGTATGTAGGAGTTTGAGAGAGTATGTAGGAGAAAGTAGTAGGAGAATGTAGGATGATGTAGTATGTAGGAGAATGTAAGAGTATGTAGTATGTATCAAACATACTACATACTCTTACTCTTAGTCAAATGATGTAGTATGGAGGAGAATGGAGTATGTAGGTGTATGTTGGAGAAAGCAGTATGTGGGAGTATCTAGAATACAGGAGTATGTTGGAGTACGCAGTATGTGGGAGTATGTTGGAGTACATGGAAGTATGTTGGAGAATGAAGTAGTATGTAGGAGTATGTTGTATGTGGGATAATGTAGGAGTATGTGGAAGTATGTTGGAGAATGTAGGAGTATGTGGAAGTATGTGGGAGTATTTGGGAGAATGTAGGAGTATGTTGGAGTACGTAGAAAGGATCTATGGGTCCTTTTTCATAGGTTAGAGCAAAGTACTATTTACTTTACAATTATTATCTTTAATGTAAGTATTCTTATTATTGTATATTCTCTTCAGTTTTGAGTTTGTGTCATAAATCCACGAAAGCACTTTGGTCTAGACCCCCTAAAGAAGGAATGAGCTCAGCAGATTAAAGCACTGAAATCCATTTCCTACGTGTATTAACGAAGGCGTATAACAAAGTGAAGGCCGTGTGTCTGTCCTCCATGGGGTTGCCAGATCACAGACATGCTGAACGGGAAGCCTCAGAGTGTGTACAGCCTCCCCTCGCCCACCGCCTGCCCCGTCAGCCTGTCCGGTCATCCTCTGAACCTCAGGGTCCCGCCCAGGGAGAAGCCCACCGTCTCCAAGGTAACGTCAGCTTCCATGGTACACATGGTGTTCATGGTAGAAACGAGATGAGGGAACCCTGATGTGGAGTCCTAGGATGTGTTCTCTCCGCCCACAGCTAGCCATGGATCAAGTTCCTGTGACCGGCTCTCTCCTTTGTGACCACATGGAACGGTGGAAAAAGATACGCCAGAAGTATGTCTGTGTTTTCGTTTGGCAAGGCGGAATGATGTCATTGTTATGTTGGAGAAAGATCCATGATGAGGAATGTCTTGCAGGTGGAAGGAGTCCTCCAACAGAAACCAGCTGAGATACAGTGAGAGCATCAAGATCCTCAAGGAGATGAAGGAGATGTACGATCACTGAGTATGATCGTACATTTCCACCACTAGGGGGTGACAACGCAGACGGAGTAATGGAATATTAGTCCACTATGAATCACAGCTAGAAGGCAGCTGCCATCGCTACAAGAAGACTGACCGGTATATTTAGAGCCTTAAGCCTTAAAGAGCTCATATTTGATTTGACCCTTGTGAGGAATAGGTGTTCCCATTGAGCTGGGATAATGTTGCTGTATTAGAAAGATAGATTGGATAGTCTGTGCAGTGATAAGTGACCAAGTAGACCAACCCATTTAAATTTATTTCTCCAGACACGTTGACGATCACCCCTTCTACGTCCAGGTGCTAAACAATTCCCATGAGTAAATCATTATCATGGACTTGATATACAAATGACATGCAAACTATAGCGTTGGGGACTAAGGCCGCGGTCACGAGAGACCTTATTCAACCTCTATACCATTAAATGACCGTCCCACTCGCCATCCAGGAGATGGCGCTAATGGAAAGAGTACAACTTCAAGGAATAGCATGTTTTAGTTTTGTTCTTAAACCTTTAATTAACCAGAATAACTACGTATGGGCTGCTCGATTATTTTTGTATTTTTACATGAATTAAAAATAAATGTTTGCAAATGTTCTGTTCATTGCCACTCCTTTCAAGTTGAGGCCGTTCGTACCTTAAAGCGGAAATTAAACAGTGGATGTAGTCAGCATAATTTACAAGATAATTTCCCACTCTTTAACTCCTAAAAGGTTTAACACTGTCAGTGAAACTGGATTAAAGATAACAAGTATTCTAAACTACGTTTTCAAACAAATGTAGCGCCATCTTGTCCTAGCGGCATGGTTTGGAAGCAGGACCGATTCGTATTGGCTCAACACCCACGTGCTACGTCAGAGCCCATCGTTAGGAGGTTCTTGTTGGCATGTATTTAAGAGGACAAGTGCTGAATTAAAAGGGCACAGTGGAGTATAACTCGCAGATGGGATGGTAGCGTATATCCTGTCCCAAGTGAACCCCAAAAGCCTACCGTTTCCATTCATCAGAATGACAACAGTCCTGAGGTCCATTGTAAAACTCATATTGCAAAGTATACTGAATGCGTAAGTCTACTTTTATTTTTTTAGGAAATGATGGTGCTCCGTTGGCCACTAGATGGTAGCACTGTACTTTTGACTACTTACGTGTAGTCAATTTCTACAATTAGGTCAAAATTAGTTTTTTAAGTCGTTGTAGCCCTACATCACATAGGATTTGTGTGTTTTAATGTGTTGCGTTGATTGGAGGGACCATTTTGAAATTGAGTTATTTATTAATTTTCATTTTTACATTTCAAGTGGCATACCACGTAAAAACAGGTACCATATATTTTCCCGTTAATTACAGTGTGTACGCAATGTATTCCCTAAATCAGTGGTTCCCAACCGTTGACTTTACGTGTACCACTAAATTGTCATTTGGACCTTTCGCGGACCACCTCATGCATACAGCGCCCCCTTTCTACACAATTATTACGCAAGAAGGCCATGGCCAGTGGGAAACAGTGACGAGAAAGTCAGCAACACTGCTTATGCTGCTGGTGTGTTTAGCGAACACCAATCAACTCAAAACATCAATGTGAAACATTCAAATGGAAATAATATGATGGAATGCAGAAAGCGACACTATTTTTTAAACAATAACAAGCCATCATAACATATTTACTGAACAATATTTATGCAATATATTTATTCTTCAATTATCTATATTACTTTTTCTATTATTGTAAACGTATCTATTTCAAGAATAAAATCCCACGTACCACCTGCAGTACCCTCACGTACCACAGGTTGAAAAACACCCTAAATGACTTATTCAATTGAACATGAACATTTGATTTGCAATCATTGACCGCAGTCTTTATAATGGCAGTCGACATCAAACCACATTTAACAAAGATGTAACAGGTAGAACATATAGAAAAAAATAGAATATAAACAGTTCAGTGGGTTTTACAAATAATAAACACAAAAGCTTCAAGCACAATATTTAAATGTTTAATACAGGACTCTATGCTTAATAGGCCTTCCTAGTAGCGGTCACTTTTGTAAATGTTTAGCCAGTGGATTCACATTCCAGCTAGGTGTTGGTGGATTGTTTATGTGTCATCAGAAGCAGGAACTACGGTGAAGGTTTCCGTTAAGGAAGCAGATGTGTCCTTCCTTTTTTCAGCTGAACCAGATTCAGACCTCCTAAACAGGCGTGAGAGATTAGACCTGGTAGAATTTGAAGCAAAGGACAGGTAGTCCTCTGCCAAGGCGGTCTCCAGGACATGGAACAGAGATTGTCTGAGCTTCTTTATGAATTCATCACACATGAAGACGTAGAGCACGGGGTTCAGGCAGCTGTTGACGGTGGTCAGGATAGATGATATCGGTCCCAAAAGTCTTCGAATATGGACGACTTTGTCCCTGGAGCCATATGCTTCTATATACTTATGCACGTGAAACGGGATCCAGCAGACGACAAATGCAAGGATAATGGCAATAATAATGCGGAGAGATTTCCTACTCTTAGCTCTGTTGAAGCGCCTCATTCGCATACTTATGGCAACATAAGAGCCCGTTATGGCCAGCATGGGGATGAGGAAGCCCACCGTGAATCGGAAGTGAGTGAGGGCCAGGATATTGGCTGACTTGGACTGAAAACAAACGGTGATCTGCGGCATCACGTAAACCGTTCTAGAATGTCCATAAGGAATGCTGCAGGCCAGAGCAGCTAGCCAGATGCCAGCACATATGAGCTGAGCTTTCCCGACGGTCCTGTGGTTCTGGGACCAAACCACCACCCAGGTGCACAGGCAGCGATCCACACTTATGGCCATCAGGAAGAAGACGCTGGCAAACATGTTGCTGACGGCTATTACGCTGCAGAGTTTGCACATGAAGTCTCCGAAAGACCAGTAGTAGTTCTGGGCGAGGCGGATAATTACGAAGATTAGGAAGGTAGTGAAGAGGAAGTCAGCCACAGCCAAGTTGAGAAACCAAATTGAGTTGACTGTTCTTTTCATTCTGAAACCGGTCACATAGATCACCAAGCCATTCCCCACTGTTCCAACCAGGAACACCACACAGAAGATGGCCAGCGAGATTGTTCTCATGTAATCATGAGCATTGGGTACTGGCACTGCTGTCGAACTGAGGTTATCGTATGAATCTGCCAGCAAAGAAAGATGTGGTTAGAATAAAAAAAAACAATTATATTACATGTACGGAGCCCTTCTGGTGACATCTGGGGGGGAAAAAAAATTCTGTTTGCAAG